>CM051504.1:15473673-15489247 GCA_028031935.1 Paedocypris micromegethes
ATATATATTTTTATATATATATATATAAATATATATATATATATTATCTTACGCATAAAGTAAAACTGCTTTGACTTAGATTATGTTAAATTTTATGTGTACTGTATTGTACTTTTGCTATGACACAAAATGTATATAAGACAATGAAACCCCTTTTTGTTTTTTGCAAAGAAATTAAATTAATTTCCATGCATGATTGAGCTCTATCTTCGTGCTCGGCCCGGCAAAATATTTTCTTTTTCTCATTGGGCCTCTCAGAAAAACAAACGTCCACCCTGCTCATGTTTGTCTCGTCATGGCTTCCCATTGTTCACTGGATTAGAGAATCTAGTTTTTAGTTTGGCGACTTTGTAGGTTTTGTAATCACAATACATCCATCCATTCATTTTCCGAACAGCTTTTTTATTTTATTTATTAATTCAATCCTTAGAACCTGAAGGCGGGACCTCACCTCATTGATTGTGGGCCAACCAATCACAGAGCGGAACACATTTATACTACCACCCATCACACTGCCTCTCACTAACTTGTTGTTACAAATTCATGTATTTATAAATATTTATTTTTGTGGCGAGTCGTGATGCTTTCTCTCACCAGACGTTATCCACCAGCAGCACGGAGCCGTCTGGCATCATGGGTAAGTACGAAGCGTTGAAGTTGGGCAGGATCTTGACATCACGCACACACACTTCCTCTTGAGAGCTCCCGTTTAACACTGCAACCATGAACACATAAACAGGACGTCTGACACTCGAAAGCACCGGAAGCCACAGAAATTAAATAGAAAGTGCGCAAACCACTTCAGGCTGCAAACACACAACTCGACTGTCAGAGAACTTCAGGCCATGCAAATCACGTCTATGTAAATATTAAAACAATGCTTATTAAAACACAAACCAATGCTTGTTTTCGCAGTTCTCTACAATGGCGTAGACTCGTGTAGCAATGTGAGAAAGAGATCAGGTCATGTCCATCACCTTTGAGGATAGTAAGGTGTCGTCCAGAAACGGTCATCTGCTGACACTTCACTGTGGGAGGAGGCAGGACGTTGAGCGTGGTGCTGACTGTGGAGAAGAAGAAAGCAGAATGATACAGGGTCCAGTTCTTGGTTATAAGACGCACTGTCACGTTTATAATATTATTTGGAATTTATATGCCCCCTTTAGTCCATACCATGCGGTATTTGAAAACTACATATAGAAATTTAAAATGAGTGCAATTGCTAAAACATACAAAAAAATGAAAAATAAACCTTTGTTGCTCTGAAACAAACTTTGTTTCAGTTCTTCCTTTGAAATATTTGGAAATTAACTGTTACACTTCCGCTTGAAACTCTTAACAGTTTAAATTTTATCCTGATATCTTAACCAGGCCTTAAATCAGAATAGTCCATACGTTTCATACCAACAATATGTGCAATATGTTTTCATATGTATTCTAATTCGTAAACCAACAATATGTGCAATGCTTTTTCATTCGTAATTTTTGTTTCTTTTTCAATATCTTTATTTATTGTTCACCCTTATGTAGTCTTTATTTGATATTTGTGGTGGCTGCTGCAAAATGTAAATTTCTCATTGATGGGACAAATAAAGGTTTTCTTCTCTGGTCGATATTTTTCTCTAAATTGGTTGTCTCCATTTAAAAGTTATACTAATATTAATGTACAGTCATAATGTCTGCTAATCCAACTAAAATCACTAAACGTAGATATGAATAAAGCAATAAAAGAGAACCACCATCTTGGGTGTTGGATATGACCCGCGGTTCTTAGGTTGGGCATCACTTAATAATTTAGGCTAATAAAAAATATATAAAATATTTAATTTAAATATAAAAAAAAACAGTTGAATCGAACAATGCAAAAAGGATGAACAAGCGTCGAGTGAGAAATCTGATCCCGGTGAATCGATGGCAGCAGGAAGCGGCGTCTCACCCTGAGCTTTAAAGGTGTTCAGGTCCTGGTGAAAGGTCTGACACGGGCTCTTCTGCTGGAGGATGCTGAGGTAGCCGTGCTCCTGGATCTCAGCTTTTTCCTCTTCTTGCTTCCACACGGTCACGATTATCTGCAGGGAGGAAGCACGTGAGGCGCAGTTATAGATTGCTCTGCAAACACAGATTTTAAACGTTCAGGCCAACTAAGGTTTGCCAGAGTCTTAACACCATGATGGATGTTAATCCTTGGATGTGGCTTTCTGTGCACGGCTAAGCAGAAAATACACATCTACATGGAGAAATGCAAGCACTAAATGTACTATTACTCATACCTTGACTTTCAGAGTGCTGACAGGAAGCTTATCCAAGGATACGGTTAGAGGGAAAATGACTTCATCGTTCAGCACAACTGGTTCATCCACGGAAGACTGAGAAACACAAGTGAGAATAAAGTGAGTGATGAATGGAATTATCATCCTTTACGTTCAACACAGTGTTTGAGGAAATCTTAGGCCACATTAGGTTTTAATGTTTGGAAGAGGAGACCTCTAAAGTGTTTGCGCTAATGGGCGGATCACCAAGACACAAACCGAAATGGCAGCTCATGACTCATCTTAACACTTCTCGGGAGCGGGATTTTAAAAGAGAAACACATATTTCTATTCTAATAAAAGAGTGAGTGAGACAAAAGAGTGCAAATATGTTGCTAGATAAATGGAAATAAACTTTTGTGAACAAATTAGTCACAAAAAAAGATAAAGTGTAGTGTTTTCCTGCATGTACAGAATAAGCGGAAGCGTTTCCAGGAAGGATCCTGAGATATTTGAGATGAGTATGTTCATATTTAGCATGTCTTTTAACCTTGGTTGCATGACTGAAATGTGAATTGCTTGTACACTTACATTTGCTTGTACACTTACACTTGTACACGACTTTGGTGATGCCAAAAAAAGTCGACCTATTTGTTTTGGGTCAGGAATAGAAAACATTTATGATTTTCGGGGGGCGACAAGAAAATCAACAAAAAATACTTTAGAATATTAATTGTGTTTATATAAAAATCAAAATACTATAGGCTAAAAATAATTTCTTACACGTTTTATAAGAATTGTCTTGATAACGTCCAGGTCTCTGTCCCCTCTCTGGGACCTTCTAGAAAAGAAGACCTCCATCCCATATAACCACGTTCTGAATTGTGAACTTCAAAGTTAGATTAAAATATAAATTTTACTACGGGCCAACTGATTATTATGAAATAGTTTGAGATAATAGATGTCAGCACAAGAACCAGAAATGAAGCACGTTTCAATCTCACGCTATTAAAACCGCACAACACGGGAAACGCCAACACTTCCTCGTCGCAGACATTCACACGCACACCATTTCTGAACAAATAACGCGTGACTTCTTCCAGCACCTGCACCGCAGCTTTCCGCTGCACACTCCCGGGGCTGTTGTGAATGAGGAGCGGCTTGCACTCCCTGAAGCAGCGGCTCCTCGGGCCGCCTCTCCCCGCACAGCGCCGCACCTGCGCGGCATCGTCGTCGTCGGTGTCCTCCACACACTCGTCCCCGCTGCTGTGGTAGTCGTGATAGAGAGGCTGTGTCCGCTGACGGCTATCGCCCGGGCAAACGCTGGCCACCGCGCACAGAGAGCCGGCCAGAGTCCGCCAGGAGTGACCGGAGTGACCGGTGTGATGCTCCGCGCCGCCGTCACCAGCCGCGGGGTCCGACCCAGAGCTCTGCGCGCGGAGAACCAGCAGGAACCGCACGGTCTCCCCGAGATAGAGGTGGCTGCGACGCGGCAGGGTGCGATACCTGGCGGGGTCCGAGAGGTCTGAGATCGGCACGGCGGGGAAATACATGAAGTATTCGCACTGCGACTCCATCATTAACACCATGACCGTCACCCTGCACTTTAGGCATCGGAGGAGGTATCCGGGTTGATGTGCGGAAGGCAGGCGACACTCTCGTTCGGCAAACGCCCGAGCTCTCCGGGGGAAAGAAGTTACGTTTTGGAGCAAATTAATAAACAGAATTCTCCCATTTCGGGTTTCTTCCAGTTGACGTATACAATGCACACAATTGCGATACGTCTATGACAGGCAAACGAGTCGAGTGACGAAAGATCAAAGCCAGTGACGGCTAGTCGATGGTCGAAAAGGTAAACAATGATCGCACGTCCGGTGAACAATAACTGTTATTTTATTTCGCTTAGCTATCTTATAAGCTATCAGACTGGGTTTGCTTTTATTAGCTACTACAACTATTTACATACGTGTTAAAGAGTTGATCTTGTCAATCGTTGCCCATCAGTCGTTAAAGAAATACAAAACTATAAATGTATTACAAAGAGGCTTCACATGTTATTTCTGATTATTTCTCAACTACACATGCATGAAAACTCATACAATTTCATAAATGTTATAAATGTGAATATTTCTAATAAGCACAGATACGTATAACATAGAAACATAGCGTTGTCATGTGTAAAAGTTTTATTTTACAGTATACAAGCAAACAGATTCATCTGCGTCTTTTCAAAGTATTTACAGAGGTTTTCAAGAACAAAATTCAAGTAACAAAGAGGAATAATAAATAAATGAAAGATATAATTTTAGAACTTTTTGATAGAAGAGAAACTCACGGGAATTAATGTGAACAATTTAGTAATCCTCAGTACAGAAGCCTTGCCTTTTTTTCTGCCATTTTCATTCCTTCTATTCACAATCCATGAAAACAAACTTACAGATGCAACAGATCGAAATTACTGTAGTCACATTGTAGCCAATACAAAAAACAATAAATAAAAAAAAATGAAATTTTTGTGTGTCATGTGACTCCCAGCACAGAAACATCAGTACATCTTTGGTTCATCTTTAAAATGCAGTGCCATGGGTATTTCTTTATCCTCGGCGATAGGAATCACCAAGTCACTATTGTTAATAAACACGTGATTTAACACAGTATTGCTGGCTTTAAGGAAATCCGACCAAATGTTAACAGAAACAAACTATTAGAATCAAATCCATCTCCTGGATCACAGAATTTGTGATCAAGTTTAATTCATGGTTTGGTTTCCATTTATTATCATGTCACGTTGTTCCTTTTTAATAAACTGTCACATTTCTATCAACAAATGTATTCGTTCTTGGAAACGGTCTTCAAAATTGCCTAAAGATTTCAAACATCTAAACCAACTTCTTGTGAGATGAGAGGGCGCACACACACACAGGCTGCTGGTCAAAGTTAAATAATACAACATTACAAACCAATGTATTTGTACAGTGCTTGTGAACTGATTTACTGTGAATTTTACTATTTATCGCCATGCATGTTTGAACTATACAACGAGTGAAGCAATGGAGCACGAAAGTACTTCAGACATTTCACACACACCCTAATGTATTAGAAAATAAATATTTGTTATGTAAGATGTCACCTTAATTTGTGCATTGAACTCTGCAAACAAAAAGCCGACTGTTCATACATAGGGCAACTTGCACAGTGCATTCCAGTTACATTTCTAAACTATACGGTTTTCACTTACAACAAGGAAAGAATGTAATACAGTATTTAGACCAAAGAAAAACATGTAGAACCTCCGTATCAGAGATCTGCTTCTCAAGAGAACTAGTTATAAGGCAAATAAACTATCTGCGTGGAATTTGAGATTCCGGGTGGACATCAGTTAAAACCTTTAACAGTTGTCCTGATAACAAAAACTTTATCATTCCACCATTAAACGGTCACCATTAGTTTATTTTAAACAAAAACAAACCAAAGCAAAAATAAAACAATATTTATTAATTGCCATTAGATAAATACTGTATATTCTTCCAGGAAGAGCATCGGCCAGAGGTCAGTATACAAATGTACAGCCCATTATTTTCCTTCATGAATGGGCTGTAATTTCATTTCACAGTGTTAATAACAGGAGGTGTCTGTCCCACAAACCCATCGAAAATATGGGGCTTTGTATAAAAAAAAACTGTTCTTTATTTTAAACTTTAACGCAGCGGTTTTTGTGTTGGTTTTTGTTTGTGTAAATGCTCTTATTAGGTTTCATTCTCAAAAATTTTCATTCTCAAAAATTCTCTACAATTGTGTCTCTCAAACATAAAATGAATATACTAATAAAGGGCAATTGAAATTTGATCGGCTGTAAATCTGACACAGACGTTTAGTCAAATATCAATATTAATTGATATGGCAAACAGAATACGTAATGCTGCATAGAAGCATTCAATTAACATGTACCGTACCCGTGGCACGCTGTACCATATTATGGCATATCATGGGCAGGAAAGCACCACGAGGTTACGCTTTCTCGACATTAGCGAACCTACGAACGTCAACACAGACGTGCTTTTCTGCTTTTATCCGCCATCTGGCATGTCTGTGTCATCATATCACTCCTCACACTGCATTATACTCGTAAACCGCTTCATCGTAACAGCTTTTAATGTATAAAACAGTGCAGTGGGGCTAGAAGACAATGGCAAAAAAGTGGCAAAGGTGGCCAAGTGGTATATTGTACGCCTTGGTTATCACTTCTCAACTAGCAGTGCAGCATAGAGCCGGGTTTGGGCCTGGACTACCTTGGAGATTGAGGCAAAAAGGTGCTACTCGCTGTCTATTCTGATCCTGGAATCAGTCTGTTCTAAAGATTGATTTTGAAGCAGCAAAGACCCTTTCCAGTCCTTCTTGGCCAACGCTTTACCCACTTGGTCTTTATTCCTGAGTATTACAGGCTCCCTTTTGACCCGAGACCCTCCGGCCACATCAGCCACGGGGGGATTCTGGGCTCGTGGAAACTGGTGAAGGTCCAGCACGTCTTTGTACTGAATCTCAGGCCGGATCATGCGCACACATGCTTCCACCGTGTTGTTGTCCAGGCCGGGTTGGAGCTCGTAACCTAGGATCTTGACTAGTCCACTCTGGAAGGGCCGGATGCCCTTATCTCGAATGCGCCCAGCCTCTATAGGCCGACCTCCATCACGTAAACATACACGAGTGAGAACCTCTCGCTTCGACCTCAGCAAGGCCACCTCCGCATCCATTCGACTGCGCCCAAAGTGCTCCACTTCCTTCCAGAAGGTATGATTAAATGCTTTGTAAAGGTGCCAGTCTAGAGAGTTCCACTCTTGTAGTTTCAGTCTCTGCTTTTCGGTTAATTCCAGGGGGGCTGGATATGCAGCTTTGCCCACCCATCCCGACCGTCCACTGGTCACCTGCTGCCTGGCATTTAAGCTGAACGTAACCACGGCGTCCAAAGGCCAGCAGAGAGCGTGGCGAAGCAGCACCATGGACTGATCAAAATACTCCGACAGAAGGATGAGGTTGAAGCTGCGACGCACCGCTGCCACGCCACGCTTGACCAGCGGGAGGCTGAAGTTGGCGTTATGGTCCAGGCCAAAGTCGAACCACAGCAGGTTGCGGGCGTAATGGTTGTTTCTGAGTCTGGGATCGTAGTATTTGTGAGGGTTGTCTGCAAAATCACCCAATCCTTTGGCACGGCGGAAAGCCGGGGCGACGTTTTTGTAATAAGCGTAGGAGGATTCAGCTAAAGCCACTGGATCTCGGAGGATAGAGAAGTAGTAGGTGTCGGGCGGCATGACCTTTTCCACCTAGAATGAAAATGGCAAAAATATTTAGAAAGTAAAGTGATATTTAGAAAGCAAATGTGGTCCAATGCCTGTTTATTCTGCACACAGAAGAACAAATATTTAGTAAATCGGCGCTATTTCACCGTCGTGAATCATAGTGTGACGTACCTCTGGCCTGTTGAAGCGCATGTGGTTGCCCATGATGTCAAACTCTGTCATATGTGGACCTCTGTAGCCCTTCACCCTCTGAGCGATGAAGGGAAGCGGGTACGCAAACTGGTAGCCCACGGGCAGGGCAAACTTCAGTCCTCTGTCCTCGCCAAAGCGGTACAGCAGGTTGAGGATGGTGCTGCTGGCCGTCTTGTGCGTCTTCAGGAACATGATGTGCACGTGTGGCCGACACGACCCGTGCGAGGCGTCTTGTGAATGTTCGGAGGGGAACGCGTGGAGAGACCGAGTCCTCTCTGGCTGCATCCAGCTGAAGCAAATAGAGCAAAATAAAATCAAATAAAACTCCATTTGTACTAAACTTGGGATGGGGAGGGGAATTTCGCATATGGAATAGGAAAAATAGGGAATTTTCAAATAGGGAAATTTGGCATTTGCATATACCCATACATTTGATTTAAATGACCTACTATTGTCACAACAAAGATTTGCGTTTGAACTAAGAAGGATTTTGGCTGAGAATGTCCTTATTTAGGTTTTTTAATAGATCTAGGATATTTAGATAGAATAGGATTTAGACAGGACAGTTCATACAATATGAAATGCATACAATGAGATTAGACAAGCTCTGAGTAATATTATACAAATATTTTTGCATTATACATGTGCATAAGGTAAACATAAGACATCGACAGACATAAACACAAAGGGAAAAAATGTAAACAAAGACAAGACAAACAAGCGCTCTAACTCACACACATTACACAGGGTGTTGAGTGGAACGTTTTACAGTAGAAGCTGTACAATAGTGTCATATACAGTAAAGTGAATAATGAAGTCATAAGAGTGGGAGTGTTTTCCCTCTTTACCTTTTATTAAAAATGACTCCGAGGAGTTGCCCAGCAAATGCGATGACAGCAAATACCAGAAGTGCTTTCCATAAGGGCCCCAGTCGATAACATCCCAGCCACCGCATTCTCCTGCCACACAGACCAGAACATAAAAGCTCCTTCACTACTCAGGAGTGTCCCGAAAAGCGTAAACATACACAGTGAGTTACAAACACGAACAATACGCTTTGAATCTCACGGATGATGTTTGGTCCCTGACGGGCAAATCCACGAGAGCCGCGAGCGCCAAGGGTAAATAAAACCGTCCGGACCGTTATTTCTGTTATTTACCCGAGGTAAAGGTGAGAACGGACCTTGGGATGAAAAGTGCAAGATAGTGGGATGCTCGCTTTATTACCGATAGACGCAAGGGAATTGTGGCGGTTGAGATGGAAAGCAAAAGTGTGTTTAATTGCGAGACAAAGAGAAGTGGTAAAAACGAGAAGACGCTCGGGGAACGAAAAACAAAAAACACATATGCGATGTTGTTAGATAACAAAAAGCATTAAAAACATCTGCGAGAAGCTCCATCCTGTGCGACTGTAAAGCATCACACATTCTGCAGAATAATTCCGCGCATAAATGCTTCTCTGATACAGTATAAACGCGTTTGATTCCCACATCCCGGGCGTGAAGGGTGTCGCTGGACCCGGACAAAGACTGACAGCCGCTGCCATAAATCAGATGTTGCGGTGGCCGTTTACGAGCCCGACACACTTACCGTGCTGACCGTCTGAACACCATGATGAATCCCGGCCGCTTTCACTATAGCTCGGCGCCCGACAGCCACTGTGCATCTCGGCCGATGCCTTTCAAACCCGGCGCGAGCGATCCATCGGGGCACACGGTGTCCGGCGAGCGAGTGACCGCACGGCCGCCGTCAAGTGCATTTCGTCCCGCGCTCCAGCCTCCCGAGAGCTGCCGTGCCGTCGGCGGAACAGACGCGGCTTTGTGTGCGCGTGTGGGCGGGAGCGCGGGGACCAGTCGGTCCGCTGCCGCCGTGAGAGTCGAGCTACGTCAGACCGCCTCTCGCTCACAGGCGAGGAAGCGTTTCATTCCTGCGAAGAATTTGACACTAACAACAAGTGCAAGTCGAGCTTAAAATAGCGCGAATGGTTTGCACATCGCTCGCTTTGACCCGAAACGACTCGCATTGATTCCGCGCTTTGCCTGGCGATCGAACCCATCACGCTTGGCGTTGCGAACGTCACTAACAACCACACTGTATAGCCGATAAACACGTTTGTACACCACTTGTTCGTTTTAATTTTTAAGTGACCTTTCGTAATGGATCCGTCACTGTGATATTGTAATCTGCAGTGATACTTGAGTAAATTGACCAGTTACTGTACCTACAGTAAGAATTTTTGGCTATTTTGTACTTTAGATTAGATTAGATTCAACTTTATTGTCATTACATATTTACAGGTACAAGGCAACAAAATGCAGTTTATGTCTAACCAGAAGTGCTATAGCAGTAAGTGCCAAAAATCGGTTATAAGCTAAAATATACAGAATGTACATGTGCAGAGATATGAATCAAATGCTATGAACATAAACTATATTTACAGGTACTATGAGTCATCTATGCAGGAATAGACATAAATGTTTTTTACAGATGCATGACAGATGTTTCACTGTATACACAGACTACATACACTGTATAAGAATTTATATAGTACAGAGTATGAAAAATAGAAGCAACATTTACTCTCTACTCGACTACATTTTTTAAAATTGAGTACTCTTTACTCCACTACATTTGAATTACTGTATGTCCATACGGATATTAAAGAAAACACTTTGGTGTTAAAATACAGTTTGTTGTGCTGTTATAGCATTGAGACATGAAATCAAATAAGCCTTAACTAAAATAACTGTTTCTTCCCCCCCCCGAACATCTTCTGAAAACTGTAAGAGACCGTGTGTTTGCGTTCTCTATGTCCACAGCCGTAACCTTTTCACAGCACGAGTTCTGAGAAAACAAACACTTTGCTGAAACACTTCTAAAGCCTGAAATATGTACCTGATTTCTATCAGAATGGAAATGTACATACGGGACGGATTGAGTGTGTGTGCACATGAAACGTTCTGCACATAATGAACAGGTTTCTATAGCTTTCAGGTTCTTTTGATGCTCGACTGACCGGCACACATAAAACATTTTGCGGTCATGAGATCACAAAAGCTGTCGCTTATGCAAGACAGATCCACACACACACACACACACACACTGAACGCACACACACCCAGTCTTTCTGCTATTTAACACAGTATTTTTCAGGAAGGCGTGATTTAGAGATTCTTCGCAAAATAAACAACTTCTTGGGAATTTTATGCTGACAGGTTTCACTGATTTTAAGGCTGTGTTTTCCTTTGTTTGGAGCTGGTTCTGGTTTGGTTTTTCCACATTAACTGATGTCCGGATTGGAGTTTTGTTTCCTGACCTGTTGGCCTCGGTGGTAACTTTAATGTTTATATGCCTCGAGTGACTGTTTCGTGTCGAATTCTTCAGAACCGTTTCTGTTTCTTTTTAAAATAAAAGTCACGTCCCTACAATTGGGTCTGAGCCCCGGTTCTGATTAGTAACTTTTTCACTCAATAATCCATGTTTTGGGATCAATTCCACTTTCAAATTAGATTTCACACAATGTTTGTTTCTCGCAGACCTGGTGACAAAGAAACTTTTTTTGTTTTTAGGTCACGCAGATCTGGAGCTAATCCCAGCAATTCTGGGCCTGAAGGCGGGACTCATACTCAGATTGGTGTCCGACCAATCACAGAGCAGGAAACACAGACATACACGCATTTACTCTCTAATTTACTTGACTACTTATAAGACACCAGTTCTCCTGCAAGTTAAAAGAACTTGAAAACTTGAGTCTTGATAGCTTTGTATTCTAAAAAATATGTTTATACATATACATATTCTACTGCTTTAAGAGACAAAAACATATTGTCCTGCTAGATTTCTTGAAGGGAATCAGCCTCCTGCACTTTTTCGTCATTAGTGAATGTTTTTCCAGAGACTATAAATGGCAAAAGCAGTGCTGCTTCTCACAAGACACTTAACAGATGTCTCACTTCTGCTATGTCATGAGACCGTGTTTTTAAAAAATCATGCATGGTTCATATAATACCAGAACATTTCAGAAATTTGCAAATAAAAGTATAAGAGCTTGACACTGTTAATAATTCAGACATTTTAAGCCTAGAACTTGGACTATAAGTTCGAGTGCAGGATCGATCATTACACAAGTTAATGCTTACAAATATAATACAAAATGTTTTGAGTTTTTTTTTTTTTTGACATTTTTGAGCTGTCAACAAAACAACCATGACATACCAACAATTATGAAACCTGTTCATAGTCAAAACAACTATGAAAAACATTCATTCCAAGTCTATAAACAAACAACAACCTTAATTTGTGTGTGTGTGTGTGTGTGTGTGTGTGTGTGTGTGTGTGTGTGTGTGTGTGTGTGTGTGTGTGAGTGTGTGTGTGTGTGTGTGTGTGTGTGTGTGTGTGTGTGTGTGTGTGTAAATATAATTAAAACACAACATGACTTTTTATGCAAGATACTAGAAAGTTTGATAAATGTTTTTTTAAATACAAATATTTCACACAAAGACAAATCTTTTATTGACATATGAATACAGTGTCCCAAGAACGTGTTTTTTGTTTAAAGAAAAAGTGCAATTTTGACATTCACAAGCTTTTTACTTTAGCTTTTTTATCTGTTCATCTATAATGTATTACAGTAAATACAATAACAAGCTCTGCCACGCATTCCATATTTCAAAATATTTGCAAAATAAGTAAAACTATATGTAGCTGATTGAGTCAAAAGTTTAGGAAAAATTCATAAATAATGTGCTTTAATAATACATACACACTGAAGCGTACAAAGAGGCTTTTCCATGAGAAACACATGCTATTAAAAACACCTTTAGGTAAGTAAAACAGGAAAAACGTGCGTGTGTGTGTGTGTGTGTGTGTGTGTGTGTGTGTGTGTGTGTGTGTGTGTGTGTGTGCCTGTGTGTGTGTGGTTAGCACTAACCAAGTCATTTCCACTTAATTGAATTTGTCCGCATTTAGCTTTTTTACAGGCTGGCCCACTGAGTTACTTTTACTTGAGGTGGATCTCTTCAAGCTCCCTATATATAGACATAAAGCCTCTAATCGTTTCACGGCGGTAAACCTCCAGCCACGTTGCTGATGCTCCTGCTCTCCGGCCATGAATGAGGGATTGTTGTGAACTCATGAGGGCGGAAACGATAACGATCACCAGCCTAAGAATATCCAGGGCTTTCTTGGAAAATATGTTTTATGCATGTGTCTGCATGTTTACTTTATTTTGTATTATGCTATATTTTGATATATAATGTTATATTGTAGTTTTATTCAGTGTGCATAATTAACTCATCACATTTTCCTTTTTGGAGCAAATAGAGTAACCATGTGATTATTGTAACTCTATTATGTTATTTTATTGCATCTTTAGGCATTTATTTGTTAAAGGACTTTTCCACAATGCAGAAGCACAGCAAGAAAAAGTCTGCAGTGCCCTGATGCTGTAGATTCCTAAACAAGAAATTAGTATTTACATGTTCAAAGAAAAGTCACAAAAATAACATGTAAGAAACGAAAAGCTGGATGTTATAACAAAGATCATTAAAAAACACTCACATTCGGAAAGTAACTACGATAACTTTTGTACAGTAATTTAACATTTACTGACTGTTTGCTAAACATTCTTTAAAATATAAAGAAATGGAAAAATTACTTTTTTTTTTTTTTAAAACAAAGGGGGAAAAAAAAAAAAGTCTTCTCAGGTTCTCATTGAAATCCATTCAAACGTGAAAGAATGAAGAACAAGTTCAACACAACTGCCCCACTTTCTCCAATCACATTTGCAAACAACAATTTGCATTAATATTTCACAGAGGTGAGGCATGTCACTGTTAGTGCATACGTCTATTATTTATCATGACAATCGTGCCGGAAAGCAGACAGACCGGGTCAACAACAAATATAAACTCTGATTGTAATGCCAAATTAACGCTAACACAAATTAAACCATGTAATCCTGGTTAAGGAAGATAATTTGACAATCAGTTGTGGACATTTGCCAGAAGCATCTCAACGCAACGACTACAGGTATCAGCGTGCATACGACACGCTGACGTCAGCCGTCTGCTTTAGGGTGGTCATTAGGTTTGGACAGAGATGATGCCATTACAGAATGCTATTTATGGCAGCATCCATAGGTACTTTTACATTTCTGATCTGCAATGTCCATGGAATTAAAAGAAAAAATTAAATCAAATCCAAATAAGACAAAATAAAAACAACTTTTCAAGCATCTAGCCTAGGGCATTCAGGTTTGCAATAATTATAATAAATATGTTTGTGAAATTTAGGTTAAAAACTGTTCACCTCCATTCTCATATTCATAGAAGCACTGTCACAAAACATGTTTAGTGTAACTTGTGTGTTGTGCGATAACCTTGAGGATTTACACTTCAAAAATCACACTTTGGTATTACCATTTGGCAAAACCAGAGAAAGCAAACAGAAAACAGAGTTTACAAACTAAAAGTATTCCGATAAATTATAAATGGACCACGTAGAGTGTCAATTCAAAGTGTAATGCTAAGTAAGTCTCTGAAAGCGTTTGCTAAACCCATAAAAGTAATGTAATTAATCAGCGTTTTAGTCCAATTTAACCTGGTATAGTTAGTGTAAACAAACACAGGCTTGAGATGAACCAGAAATAAGCAGGATGTAAACACACCAATCACACCAGTTTAGAGCTGAACTCCTACTATACATTCCAGTCATGGAAGGCAAGAAATGAAGATTGTTGAAGATAATAAAGGAATGTCGTTGGCAGGTCTTTTTAAAATCTCAGTCAAGGAGCCTTCCTTTAAAATCAAAGTGCCAGAAGTTAAACGACAACAGCTGAAACCTTACAATAGAACACATACGGACATCAAACGTGCTGATTCTGAAAATCTCGGGAACTGTTGAACACGGTTATCCTCTCTAATCGACCCATAGGAGAATAATCGAGGCACCTAATGACTTGAATTGTTGAGTTTGACTAATGCGGCGGAAAAGCGCTTTAGGCTGCCACAGAATGTGTCGCTTCCAAACGACGCGCAACTCTGCCAACAACTGACGCTTGAAATATTTAGCGCGCGCGTGAAAACCGTTAAACTCACCCTGGCCGTGTCTCCGAGAAGAAGCCTGTTCGTCTCAGAAGAGCTGCTCCTTCATCCGCAGGTCAAGATGTTAGTCGGTGCCACGCTCCTCCATGTCTGGATCCACTGTAACGTCCGGGAAAACGCTCACACACGCGTCCAAAACTTCACGCGAACAGTCCACACGCGGAGGAGCCCGAACGTCCTTCAAAGTCAAGCTATAATAAACGCCTTACACGTTTAAGAAGTTTCTCGCGTCTCTCTGCAAGCCGTCCCAACCCCCATCTGTTACGGTCTCCCCGTCTGTCAGTGCGCGCTCTCCTCTCCGCGTGCCCGCGCGGCGCGTCCCCGCCTGGCAGCAATCAGTGAAACTTTATCCCGGGAGCTTCAGCTTTGCTACAACCTCTTGATTCCAGATTTCGATGCGAACCGTGTTAGACTGAATCTGCGAGCGAGGGAAATCATCCGTAGTCTGATGAATTTGCAGAATTCATCACACGTATGTGGAATCGAAAAGTATAGACGCTTGTCCCAAAGTTTACAACCGTAATCTCGTGTGAATATGAATTTTCTAAAACCTTCCCAAGACATAAATGAAGTTTATATATACGCGTGTGTGTGGGGTGTGTGCGTGCGTGTGTGGAGAAAAGCTTAGAGAAAGAGTGTTATTTATGGTTTGTATAAATAAATAATGAATAATTTATGTTTATTTCTTTATTTTATATAGATGTGTGTTTACATATGAGAGATCTCTCTCTCTCTCTCT
>CM051504.1:15489261-15500213 GCA_028031935.1 Paedocypris micromegethes
AAAAAAAAAAAAAAAACAGCGGCAGCTTGAAAGTTTGATGGGACTGTACGCTGAAGTATGCGACCCCCATCTGTTTCTCTCGCGCACTATATCCGAAGGCAAACAAAAGCCTCATTCATCTCCAGCTCCTGATCTGCCAGCTGATTCTGAATAATGAACCTCAAGGGCTCCGTCATCTGAAACGGGGAGCCAGACAGCACAACCAAGCTTTTCCAAATACGTGCTAAGTGACTGGGGGCAGTTGTGGCCTAGTGGTGGAGAGCTGGACTTGGGACCAAAGCGTTGCAAGTTCAATTCCCAAAACAGAAGATTTGACAGCTGAAGTGTCCTTGAGCAAGAACTCAGATTTAGGTAAACAATGCTTTTGGTACGTTGAAAAAGTAGCCCATAGAACAGACCCGGACATTGTCGGGCCCCGGGGCCACAATGATTTTAATCAATATTCATTGCTGTATTAATAATATATTACAATAAAATTTTTATATTAATTAACTTTATACATGTTATATTTTTATTTACCTCGTGCATTGAACTGCGCTAGATTTATATTCAAGTTGCTTTTATTTGTTAATAATATACAAAACTAATAAAGAAAAAACTATATATTGCTGTTATGTTTGCTATTATATATATATATATATATATATAGCATATATATGTATATGTTGCTTTTTGTTAAGAAACACAAATTAGTATTCTACTACAAGATTGAGTTCAGTCCACCCTTGCTGGTGAGGGCTCGTCACAATCCACTAGAGAGCAGTAATTTTAAGTGTTTTAACATGTCAGCGTAGGCGCATGTTTGAGTTTACTTTTATTTCTATGCCAACACTGCCACCTAGTGGTGAATTATTAAATGGCGCTTTTTTTGTTGTTAAAGGAGCACTGAAGCCTTCATTAAGTATCATCATAAAATCTCTTCATCGATTGCGTTTATTTCTCCTACCTCAACCGACACAATGCAATATAAGACACACTGATGACTATTTATTTAAAAAAAAACAAAATCACCTTTGATCACCATGTTCAAATGTAGTGTCAATCAGAACACAGTCCAGCTTCTTATAAAACTGCTTCAATATGAGGTACTCGTCAGACTCCTAAGTACTTGTAATATACAAATATGGAGCATTTTAGTCTCTAATATGTGGTACAGCAACATGTATTTTGTAACCCTGCCTTACATGTACAGAATGCTCAACAAATCCACTAGCTGAGAAATCATTAAAAAAAGCAGAAGAAAAGAAAAAGAAAAAACCCACACACAGTTTCAAAGCCACCAAAGAAAGTTCATCTAAACACGACGCCGCGCTACATACAGTCATCTCTGAACCCGCACTCAGGCGGAGACAACTGCTGCCTTCACACATTTGCTCAAATGAGCGTTGCAATGCAGTTTCGGACAAAAATGCAGTGCTGGAAAAAAAAAAAAAAAAAAAAAAAAAACACCTGTTGAGTGTGTAACTCAATATTATTTGCTTAGTCCCTTCTGAATGGAGAGCACTCAAACCTCCCAAGAGATCAAATGTAATGGAAACTAAGAGAAGGAGGGTCAAAAGGGGCAGGGGGAGGGGCAAAGAAGGCGGGGCTTTGCTCACCAGGGCCGCCACATGGAAGGATCTCCCCCTGGAAAGAATGGAGGGAGGCCTGATGGTGCCAGAGGCTGAGGGGAAGGAGACCTGGGGGGAGAGGACGGCTCTCGGGGTCTCGCGGGGCTGGACGGTGGGGAAGGAGTCGCAGGATTGTGGAGGTTAAGAGGAAGGGTCTGTAAGGAGGGCTTGGACTGAGTTGGAGATGGAGGATGAGGGCCTGAGCTGCTAGCCTCGCCACTGATGTGAGGAAGTGACTTCAGCAGATGGTTTAGCAGACGTGCTCCCAGAGGCTTGTCCATCCCGGGGCAGCTGAGGAGCAGGTTGTGGACCTCGTGCATGCACTGGATGTAGCCGCTGCTGTACCTTTGCCGGGACTCAAACACATTGGCCTGTCCCGAACCTCCTGCAAAATACCAACTGAGTTAACGATGGAGTTTCTACAGCACCAGGACAGATCCTGTGGAGATGCTGACCGGATCCATGGCCTCTCTGCAGGTTCTCCATGTGCTGAACTGTTATTTCCAGAACATCCGCTTTCTCCAGCTTGGATTGCTGTTCATTCGTTCAAGACAAGAAGGAGACTTTGGTGATAACGTCCATCACCAGACTGAATTCACACAATCAAAATGGGCAATTTGGAAATGTTCTACCTCAATTACACACAAAATACTGATACTGTACCTTATTTAATTGAACTTTGAATCTATTTTATTCTAATTCCGCGCAATATAGCTCTACTCTCATTCCATACAAAAGATACAACGTACCTTACACTTTCTATTTTACTCTATTTCTATATTTTATTTTTTAGATTTTAAAATATAGTATAACCAGTTGCTTATTCAATTTATAGTATCCAATGCTGCTACAATTTTGTAGTACTATATGTAATGACAATAAAGGCTTCTGATTCTGAGGGATGTTATTTAATCCATCACTCATAGTTATAACTTGCACTAATGGATGAATTCATTTACTAGTGGTCACTCACATCCAGGTTGTAGGCGTCCACCATTATCCCCTTCAGTTGTTCCAGGCTAGAGTTGATTCTCTCTCTACGTCTCTTCTCGATCAAGGGTTTCCGCAGCTGGAGCAGCACAAATCATTCAAATGTGAATTAAAAATCCATTGAATGGATGGATGGATGGATGGATGGATAGATACTTGGATGGATGGATGGATAGAAAGAAATCTAAACATTGTATAGGTAGAGCTGAATCAGCAAGTGCATTCTTGAACCCTGTGGTGCCCCATTTTGAGATTTCACGCGATCGAAACCTGTCTTTTTCAGACCATTTATTATCCCTTTTCCTTCACCAAACGTTTGCTTTCCACATTGATCCTCGAATCATCAAACCGCGATGCGAAGATCTCGTCGCTAAGCTTCTTGCGTTCACACGGCGGAGGAAAACAAACATCAAGGCGGCGGCAGCGGCGCGTTACCTTGCGCTCCTCTTTGGCGTTGAAGCTCTTCTCGGGACCGTTGCCGGTGTTCGAGGCCGTCATCGCTGCGCCGTGGAGACGTTCGATCAAAGTTTGAGAAACTTTTTGGTTGCGTTCCGAAAAGTTGAGGTCGCCTTGTTCCGATCCAAACCTCCGCAGACTCACTTAACCTCGTTTAGCAGAGACACATTCTCCCCCTCAAGCCTCCACCCACGGAGATTACCATCACAATACACGGGGGCTTTTTCTGCACAAGTTCCCACAGTCTCGGGGTTAGGCCTATTAACGTGCAAGAATCCCACGTTCCACGCATAGTGCTGGTGCACCGAGTTGGAGCGCACGGTTCAAAAGTTTAAAATCACAAGTGACTGACTCGCTGTCAAAAACGGTTACGCGGACCGGCCTAAATGTTCACGATGATTAAAAACGACCACATTGAATTCGGCGTGTAACGGAAAGCACGCGCGTCTTTATGCTTTATAGCGCGTGCGTGAAGGAATGCGTGCACGCGCGCACCTGTTGACTGCGTGAAAGTAACTTAATTGTGTGTGTTTAGGTGCGTTGATTTCGCTTTGTGTGAATCACACCGGTTTTAAAACAGGCCGCGCTGCTTTGTTTTAAGGATCGAATCGAATATAATTGTTTAAAACATGCGGACAAACAAAACGTTGCATCCGCTGCGGAAACAAAGACGGGGGGCAGCGTTTGTTGGAGGATGGTCGCCTCCAACAATAGCAAAGAAATCTTAGTTTTTAAGTGTTTTCGCAGTGGGAGAAAACTATTATCTCCTAGTTTCCCACCCCTGTTCCACAAACCGCGAGCCGACCCCTCTTCACCCCTCATTGTTCTCTTCACCTACGGGACGGGCACGCTCCACTCCAGCCCGCCCAGATCTCTTCTTCTGCCCATAATGACCCGCATTCAGAGGAATAATAGACAGGGTGGCAAATCCCTAATGGCAACGGTGAACTTTAGAGCAACTCAGAAATAATACAATAAATATAATGAAATGAAATGTAATATTAAATTATATAACATACATATTATTAATAATATATAATTTAAGTTACTGGGTTGTTATGATTGTTTATCCACCTGAATTTCCTTCTTTAGTTTTGCATGTAAATACAAAAAAATGTATAAAAGAAAATAATTATTTAATTATTTATAAAAAAAAATAATACATTTTGTTTCTTATGATTTTATATTAAAACGTTTATTTTGATAGCACCAGTCGGGCAGTGCCATTTTCGTTCGGTTTTCGCGGGTCGGTCATTATAGTTGGTTGCTGACGGGAGGATTGTGAACTGGGCCACATTTTACACAGACGTTTGATATTATGTCCCAGACCAATATTTAAATGCTAGAGTGTTCAAACAGTGGTGTCCAGATTCATTTACAAACACAACACAACATAGAGTTCGTGACAGTGGTTGAATGGCACACCAATGGATGGATGGAAAAACAGACTTTGACAAAATAACAGTAATCACATTTATTTCATATTAATAATTTTTAGGCTAACATTCATTCTCAGTGCTAGAAATGAAGCAAAACAAAGTATGTACATACTCCTAATGAGTAATAAAATAACGTCACATGGACGAAATGTCTTCCAGTGCTCAACAAGGTGACACTGATTTTTACTTTTACTGAAAACGGTAAAATTGTGTGGAAAATTGGCTTTAATTTTATTTAGCAGATCCTTTAAAAGTCTGTAAGATTGATTTTAATTCTACCAAGTTTAGACTTTTCGTTTTCAAGTATAAAGTGATTTTGTCAATATAGCCAGTTGGGACCGTATCGAACGTGCTCTGCATTTAACCATCCAGTGAAGTTCCACACAGAGACCTGGAGAAGTGGGCAGCCTGAAGCCTTGTGGTCAGGGATGGGGGCTCAGAGTCTTGCTCAAGGACACTCGTGAAACCCACCGAATGGGATTTAAACCTTTCAAACCTTTGAAACTTTTCCGAAACTTTGCTCAAGATTGACGAGGATGCCTCTAAACAAACAAAACATCTACGCTTTCAATAGCTTAACAGTTATTCACCCACATAAACCCACGATGCACAAACATTAATCTGAGTCACCAACAATCAAACACAAGGCAAAAAAAGCACCAAAGCCGCTGTTTACAACATACGACTCAACTGTGTGGAAAAAAAAATCCAGTCTTATCTCAGTCTGAAAAAAAAAATAGCCTACAAATGACTCAGTGACGGTTATCTTTCCCAGTTCAACAAACGACAGACAGGGACACGTGAGTCAAAGGGTCTGATCGATCCGTGTACACGTGAGACGCCGAGTCCACAGATCTACACGTTCCCTACGAGCTGCGACTGTTCATATGCCATTTCTTGCGCACGGTCTCCACGTTGGGTTTTCTTCTGAAGGTCTCTGTGGTGAAATAGTAGGCGATGGGGTCCAGTGTGGCGTTGAGACAGGCGAACATCAGGCCGTACTGGTAGGCCAGTAAAGACCCACCAGTCTCCTCGTAGAAATACAGCAGGATTAGCATCAGATGATACGGGAGGAAACACACCAGAAAGATGATCAAGTTAGTCGCTATCATTCTTCTAATCCGTCCGCTGTCCACTAAATTGCTGGTCTGGACCGCTGTGCTTTTGCCGATGGCCTGAATGAGACCCCAAGAGCTGACCACCATAACAACAAACGGGATCCCGAACCCGATAATTAAAGTGGACAAGAGAGCAATGGGCTGAATGGAAGTTCTGGGAAAGTTCCAAAAACACTTGGTCTCCATCACAGACGTGCTGTTGGTGTCCCTGAAGTAGATGGGCAGACCGGTCCCGATGGTGAAGAACCAGACCCCCAGACAGATCCAGCAGGCTTTCTTACGACCCTCCCGGACACCAGAGGAGAGCGGGAAGCAGACGGCCACGCAGCGGTCAACGCTGATGCACGTGAGGAGGAAGATGCTTCCGTACATGTTGGACAGCAGCACCACGCCCGAGAACTTGCAGACCGTGGGTGGGAAGCCTGGGAAACCTGCGTGGTAGGAGATTCGCACTGGGAGTGTGCAGAGCAGCAGAAGATCAGCCAAAGCCAGATGGATCATGTAGATGGTGGTGTGTGAGCGGTTCTTTGCGTTTTTGAAGAACGTAACGAGGGCGATGATGTTCAGTGTGAGACCGGCGGTGAAGACCAAGGCATAGCCGACGACAAAAACCACATCCTGAGAATGGGCTGGTGTCGCTGTGGTGTTGCTGCTCATGATGATTCTGTCCTAGTTGTGCTGCTCAGTGTCCTGTCAATCACATGTAGAACACTGAAGATGTTAAAGTGTTAAAAGCTCTCGGGGGTCTCATGTTAAAGTGAGAACAAGTGTAAAACTGAGTTCAGTTGTTAGTGTAAAGTTATGGAATGAACTGAGTGAAAATAAGAGAGTTGTATTCCTGATATTCTTGATCTGTATTTGTTGTTGTGTTTAAAAAAATTACTTGTTTTGCAAAATGTAAAAAAAGTCTGAAAAAAATGCATTGATTGTTATAAATGAAGAAAATAAACTAAAAAAAAAAAAAAAAAACCAAGGTAAAAGAAAATAAGAGAGTTGTATTCCTGATATTCTTGATCTGTATTTGTTGTTGTGTAGTTATTTCTTGTTGTTCTTACTTTTGTTGTTTGTAAAGCTGATTCAGTTGAATTTAAAAAAATGGAATGAACTGAGTGATTCGTTTAAAAAAATGTACTTGTAATGCAAAATGTAAAAAAAGTCTGAAAAAAATGCATTGATCATTATAAATGAAGAAAATAAATAAAAAAAAAAAAAAGAAAGAAAACCAAGGAAAAAGAAAATAAGAGATTTGTATTGCTGAAATTCTTGATCTGTGTTTGTTGTTGTGTCTGTTATTTCTTGTTGTTGTTATTTTTGTTGTTTGTAAAGCTGATTCAGTTGAATTTAAAAAGATGTAAGTGGATAGGCAACTATAAGCGATGCTTCAGCCTATTCCTTTTTTTTTTTGGTTAATTTTGTGTCAAATTGTTTTCTGGACGGAATGTCTTTTTATGGATTTTGGACCAAAAAATAAATAGAAACTGAATAGAATTGAAGATCATTCTCACAGATTGAACAATAAAGCTAAGACTTAGTTTTGCGGTTGCTACTTCCCGAGTCGCATTTGATAACTATATAAATGATGGTTGTCAGGCGCTAAAGACGTGTAGTTAAAGGTCAAAAGTTGCAATTCCTCACCCACACGCACTTCATGGTTGCAGAGGTGTAAACTTGGTAAACACACACTGTACAGGCAAATATAAACCATGTGTGCATATACACATAAAAATACACTTGAGCAATGCAAATTTATACGGTACAATGCATGTATGCAGAGTAAATACTTGAATACATTTAAATATACATAGTGTGTCGACTCAACTCAAAGATCGGAAACATTTTCAACAAACAACATAATTATAACCCTGGTTATTGATAGTAAGCACTTCTCCTTTGCCAAGACCATCCATCCCACCTCGCATCAGCATCATATCAACATGATGAGACAGTGTGGCACAGATGCGACTTAGACTGACCACAATAAAAGAACAGAATTCCAATCCAAAGTCTATTGTCCAGTTGTGGTGTGCTGTATGAAACGTGGCCTCAGTTTCCTGCTTATCTGACAGGACAGGCAGCTGATGTGGTCTTGAACATGTTCTGCTGCTGTAGCCCATCCACCTCAATGTCTGACCTCATCAGAGATGCTCTTCTACAAAGCATTTGCACCCATAGAACTGCTGCTCATTGGGTATTTTCTTTACTTTCCAGACTATTCTCTGCAAACACTAGATGGTTGTGAGTGAAAGTTTCAGACGATCAGCAGTTTCTGAAATACTGCGATCAGCTCGTCTACCTACAACCACCATGTCAAGGTCAAAAACCACCTTTCCTTCCCTTTGTGATGCTCGGTTTAAGCTGCATCTGTTTGTCTTGACCATGACCACATGCAGAAATTAAGCGAAAGTGGTCTGTGAGTGTATTTATAAAGTTTGTGTGTGTGTATGCGCATTAATATGTCTATAAACACACACATGCACGCAAAACTAGTCTTAAATGTTGTCTGCATTTTTAGACAATATTGTCATTTTATAATATTTTGTCAAAACTTTTAAAAACTATTTTTAACGTTTAGTAGGTCAAATGAAATAAAAATGCATACCTTCCAGACACAAATTCCTCACTAGGTAGATGGTAAAAGCAAAGCGAATAAGTTCTAAACGCGTACACACACAGACACACACACTCACCGTGTCTGCCGCGTTAGAGAGGCATGAGAGCGTCTCGTCTGACTCTGACACTAAACCAGGACTGGCGTGTCTTCGCCTCTCGCTGCTTCAGTTCAGGAAATGCCTTTGTGGTCAGTGCAGAAAAAAATATTCACGTTTGGCAAAGTCGTGCTTCAGAAAAGACTAACGCAAAAATTTGTGAGAAACAAATCTTTATTTCAGAACTGTTTCTTCAATCATGGTCCAAAAAAGCTGACATTTATTAATAATAATAATAATAATTTCTGATGATAATTCAGGTTAAAGCACGACTTTCAACATTCAATGCAGCAATAAAATAAGCGCCACGATATATTTACATTTTTACAAAACGCCGCCGACTGTGAAAAACAGCAGCATTTAAGTTCCTCTTTCTTTCTTGATTGGAAGAAATGGCTTTCTTCAGTCGCTTCAGCTTCACTCCGCCTGAAAGAACAAGACTCCGGTTAGATCTTCTCAGTGTGGACTTTGAGACACTGGATGCATCACTTCGAGATGATATTTGCATCTCGGTTTTATGGCTATTGATAAAGCCGAAACTAGATAACGAAGGAAGACACACAGATAGCGCGTGTGTGTTTTATCTCCATACCTCTTTATTATTGCAGGTTCCGCACAGGCAGCCGAACAGGCCGTTAAAGACCTGGAAGCCGCAGAGAAGCAGCTCGATCAGACCCACCACCAGCAGTGTGGCAAACAGCCCGATGTTGAACTCCACCACGTTTTTGGGCTCCACGCAAAGTTTCCAAACGTCTTTGTTCCCCAAGTAGTTGTCAGTCCTGTTGACAAGGAAGACATGCACGATCAGTCATACTGAATATTCATATACTATAAAACTTGCAAAAAATAACTATGTTTTATAGTATTGTTTTTCGGTACAGTAAAAAAAAACATAGAAATTTCTATTGATTCTGAATTTGTATTAAGCATCAGCATTTGGCGAAAATAAAATGTAAGCGAGATATACAGAATAAAAGCGCATTTTTTTGGTTGCTTGAGAAAAAAATTTATTTCGAAAAAGTTCTTTTTTTTTTATCAATTCATTCAAAATATGTATAAAGCATCAGCATCCAGCCAAACCCAAAACTTGTTTTTAATCGATATGTACAGAATAAAAGGGTCTTTTTTAAGAGAGAAGTACAGAATAAAAGTTTGTTTTATGTTGGAAATACAGTATTCTCCTGATACAAGAGCCTTTATCTTTACAGTTACCTAATGCCGTGCGTTATCAGTGTTTATTGCCCGACATCTGACGGTTGAAGTAATAAACTGACGTGTTCCTGTTAGCTTTGGTATCGCTGTTTATATTCAAACTTCCTTTATTCTAAACGCAAATGGCATTCGCTCTGGACACGAGGACGATGTGAATTCACGTGTCACGACAGTTAAACCTTGCATTACCCGTTGTGGTCGAAGGGTCTTCCCCACAAGCCATCCGGAGTTTTGCAAACAGGCCCTTTGACCAACGCAACGGCGGACACCGCGGCGCAATACAGGGCGCCGACCAATCCCACGGCGGCGAAGAGGATGGACAGGAACATCTGATGGACAAACACGAGCCAGATCAATAAACCGTTGCTGTTGTGTGTGTGTGTGTGTGTGCTCACCCCGCAACGGTTCGCGCAGCAGCCTTTGCTTCCAGTGCTGTGAATGTGAATGGCGGGAATCAAAACCTACAAGAGATCCTTTAATCAATCAAAAATTCAAAATCCATCAATCAAAAGCAAGCTGGCGTGAAGAAACCTCAAGAAACTACTCACCAAAAGGCCTCCGCCGATGACGCCGCACATGTACTTGACTTCGTTGGTGAGGCGAGGTTCTCCCTCCTTATCGTCGGCGGCGTAATTGGTCTTCATGTCGGGGAAGAAGAGCACGATGTTGCAGATGATGGAGAGCGCGGCCAGCGGGTAGAGGCTGATGCCAATGAACTTGGCACATTTTCCCGTGCACATGATGGAGAGTTGGGTTACGCTGATGCTGGCACACGGGAAGTGGCTCTCAAGCCTGAAGGTTCTTCTGTGGCTTCAGGCAGGAGAAGGTCGGCCCTTAAATAGTCAGACTGGACTACCACACCTACAGCTCGTCGTCGCACCAGCCGCTGATGTCACGCCGTTATCATACGCCATAATAAAACCACTGCACTTTGATAGGCTAATACCAGTTTCTGCTCCAAAAGCAGGAGAGACTTCCTATATTTGTCTTTTTCACTATCATTAACCCATCCGGCTGCTGGAAATCAATAGGTGAGATGTTTTTTAGCCATCACAATGATATCTATTTAAAGCCGCAGCATCATCATCATCATCGTGAGCACGTCCTGTCATCCGTGTTTGATGGATATTATCTAATAGTGCAGATGTGGACAGATGTACCGCGTGCGTCCATGGGTTGGGCTGAACTCTGGACTTTTCGGCACCGATCCCACACACTGTCTAATCTGAGGGTCTATAAACCAGCCGGACGAACCCGGACAAAGCTCATACTACATCAGACAAGGTCTTTTCCCAGGACAGAACACCGCCAGCAATATAAAAAAAAGAAAGAAAAAGCAGAGATACAGTATTTTAGGTATATACAGTAATTTACGGTGAAATTCTATCGTGCTGTAGGAACAAAAAAAAAAAAAAAAAAAAA
>CM051504.1:15500218-15511870 GCA_028031935.1 Paedocypris micromegethes
ATATATATATATATATATATATATATATACACAGATTAAAAAAGAGGGGGAAAAATTGAATATTAAAATTGTTGTTCTGAATAAAAAAAAAATAACAGAAAATGAAGTTTGTTGGTGTTGTTGTGGGAGCGTCCAGCAGAACCCATGTTTGGAAGATTCTGGAACTGGAAGCAGAGCAAACACTCTTCCATTAACCGCCGAGGAACTTGATAAATCACTGACAGACTTCTGTGTCATCACAGGCCACTCAGTTTTAGGAGACACAGGTGTCGATTTGTGGCATTCCTCAGTGTCAGGTTACACTCTAGGTCTAGAAGATCCCCTGACTTTATAGAACGACGCCTGACCATCTTCAGGAGAGTCAAACTCATTTTCACCGAGGGCCACATCAGCATAATGATTGTCCTCAAAGGGCCGGATGTAACTTATAAATGTAATCAAACGTAATGTAAAATAATAACTACTCCTTAATGTTAAACAACTTGTTATTTATCATAACTTAATCAAGTGACAATAGCAGTTGCGTAGAAAACGTCTTTTCTTTGTTTGCTTGTTGCTCTAACATATATCTTTTATAATCTTGTCAGCTTATGAAAACACACATAACTCCATTAATGAAGCTACCCTAGTCAAAAGGCATTGTGGGAACGTTTTTGGTCAACGCACGCTTTTAATTTATTGTTTGATATTTATTTGTAGACACTCAAAACTATTAAGCTTTCGCGGGCCACATCTGGCCCCCGGGCATTAAGTTTCCAAACCCTGACTTTGTTGTTGGATGTTTTAGGTTGTCAGGTGATGGTCTGAAAGGTCAGAAAATGTGTTATATGGTCAGTTGTGTTGAGACTCCTGAGTAGATAGTGGCTGAGATCTTCTGCATGGTCAAGAACTCACCTCCTCATGTCACATGGTCAAGAACAAGTCTGATACGACTGAGTGTTTATTCATGTGTTGAGTGACTGGAGATGGACGTAAATAGAAAAAATAAAAACAAAAAGATGCATGAACAAAAAAAAGTATTTTAAGTCTCTGAAAGTTGGAATTGCACACGCTATCGTAACACCTCTGCCATAAAGTGGTGATTGGGGCATACTTTATCTGAATCACTTTGATTCCGCGATTATTTCTTTTTGCACCTTAAACAAAGGTCCATGTCCAGGAATGATGACGTCAGCGATGAGTAACGCCCTGCGTCGGTTGGCCTCCTGGATCTGCGGGTTCTCGCTCAGGAGTTTCCACGTGTCTTCGTCGTCGCATCGTTCAAACAAGTCCCCAGCAACAAGCACCGTGCCCTGGGTAGTTCCGCGCACCAGCACGCTGACGTCTCTGCCCGTGTGACCCGGGGTGGGGATAACGGTCACCTTGTTGATAAAGCAAATACAGATACTGATGACTTTACCGAATAAGACTTGATTCATTTGTTTGTAAACAGACGAGTATTAATAGAACGGGCATGACTTACGTAATCGTCGATATGATACGGCTGCCCCTCTGCCATTTTATTTGGCATATATCGATCTCCCACGCTGACGTCACACCCAACGATTATTTTGGCGCCAGGAAACGATCCCAGATTCCCCACGTGGTCCGAGTGGCCGTGGGTTCCAACGACTACGTCTATGTGTTCTGGTTCCAGGGCCTTCTCGCGGAGTTTTGCGATGAGAAAGTCTCGGTCCCACGGGCCCCCGGTGTCGACAAGAATCGCCTTTGGTCCCGTTATTAAAGAGATGCTTCCGTCAGCTAGAAACGAGCCGTCGGCCTGTTCTGTGCAGTAACCCTCTTTTAGCACACACACGCTGTACGGATGGCCTGGGATGTGTGGACTTACATCGCATTCCGATTTTCGTGTTTGTGTCCCCATTTAGGAGTTTGAATGCAATGCCGATAAACTCTTGAAAAAAAATCTCGCCGTTTAAACGCCTACGGAAGCCGCGAGGGACAACGTGCTTTTCAGATTCGCCGCAAACAATTTGCGCCACGACTTAACAACGGAATGAGAAAAATATATTTTCGACCATATTGTATTCATGTACTTATATTCATGACGCTAATGTTTATGAATACGATGATCAGCTAAATAGTACTAACATTTATGAGCTGGAGAACCATTTTCCATGTGTCTGCAGTTCTTAGATGTACCACTAGAGGTAGACATATACCAAGACGACACAAAAATGTACAGTACTTTTTATTAAAATGTACTTTTATTTAGTTGTTCAATGCTAAGTTCAATGCTTTGAAATATATTTTAACAAGAAATAATTTAAATCGGTCTATTTATATTCACAATTTGATAATGTGTCAAGTGTGCGTGTTTGCATTATATGCATATTTTAAACGTCTTATTACGTTCCTGTACATATTTTATAACACTTTATACATGTGTAAAATGTATGACATTTATTTTTTTTAATGATCACCGTTTTTGTACCCAGAGGGAAGAAACAGATCGGCGGACTACATCACGTGACATAACAGAACGTCATCACTCTCGCAATGGCGGCCTCCGAAGCTACGTTGGCGACTACATTCATGGACCATTTTAAAGACGTTCTGATTAAATATTTAATGCCTGAGAAATGTTTCGACGAGTTTTTCTTAAACTTCAATTTTTTGCATGGTAAGACATTTTCTCATTAGTTTAGTGCTTTCCTTGAGATGTTTCCATTTCTATTCGCCCTTGTCAAAATAGCGACTCTCTCCCATTTATATGAGCTAATCAACAGTCATGAACAATAGGGAGTTATACAGTCAGTGACATGCGTGCCGTTTTATAAAATATGTTTAGCTGGCAACTTTTAAGGGCCTTTATTGAAAAGTGAAGTTTGCAGCATGACTGATTCGAACATGGCAGTTAAACTCTCACTTCGTTAAACCTAGAATATTTGTTGTTTTCAAGACCTCGACGATCCATATCAGCATCCTTATAATCTTGCTCCGAGGCAGTTAAGTCCCGATTCCGGATTCGAACCCGCAACCTTTAGGATGCAAGTCCAACTTCTTAGCCACAAAAACAAGTTAAATATTACACAAAGGCAAACAACAAATAAATATAAAAATACTGCACATATTGTTCAATATGGAACTGCTATAAATCAGACGGAACAAACGATCCTTCAGAAGTTTAGAGTGTAAACACCAGCTTTATTTTATTTAAATGAAGACAATAAATTATTTTTTTTCTACAGTGGATTGTCTGAAAATTGTGCTCAGCAAAGGTCTGGGCATTGGGATCATCCTGGGCTCTGTATTAGGTGAGGAACATTTGCGCACACGAGGCTTTAAACGCGCCGTCGCTGTGTCTCACCTCCTGTATGTTTCTCCACAGTGAAGCTCCCACAGATCCTGAAGCTGATTGGGGCCAAAAGTGCAGAGGGATTGAGTTTTAACTCCATACTGCTTGAGCTCTTTGCCATCACTGGCACCATGGCCTACAGCATCGCCAACAGTTTTCCTTTCAGGTATTTCAGAGCATAATTGTAGTCTTTGTGCTCGTCAGATGATTGTATTGTGTGTTTTTCTAATTCATGGATAGAAAAACCATTGTGGCTCGTCTCTGAATTTGCTCACTTGTCAAAATTGTGTCCAAAAACGTAAAATCCCATCAATCCATCTCAACATTTAAAAACCATTGGCAATTTTATGTTTACGTGAATAAATAAAACATAATAGCAAAAATATAGTATGTGTACGGTTCCACAGTTTGCATCAGTACATTTTCTGTGCTTTTGTTTGATAGTTCCTGGGGTGAGGCGCTTTTCCTCATGCTTCAGACTGTGATCATCGGCTTCCTCATCCAGCACTACGGAGGAAACGCAGTCAAAGGTGACAAGGCATCCGTGGGCTTCCTTCGTTGGTTATGATTTTTGATCTTTTCTGTGATTATTTCCAGGTTTGGGGTTCTTGGTGGTCTACTTTGGCCTGCTCGGAATTATCGTGTCCCCCATAACCCCCCTGTCTGTTGTCACTGTAATGCAAGCCTCTAATATGCCGGCCATCATTGTCGGACGGGTAGAGTAACACCACACACCTCTGTCCATTATGGACCTTGTAAAGATGCTATAAAACAATATCTGTCTCTGTAGTTAATCCAGGCTGGGACCAACTACAAAAACGGCCACACGGGGCAGCTGTCAGCCATTTCAGTCTTTCTGCTGTTTGCAGGCTCTTTAGCACGAATATTCACGACCATCCAGGTAAGAAGCCATTAATATGCTAATATACTTTTATTGTGGTAGAAAGCTGCGAGAAAGGTCATTGCTACCTAGTTTTTTCCCCCCTCTTTTGTTCTTCACAAAAACACTGGCTTGCGATTGGTTGGCCACTGATGAGGTCTGGCTTGTGATTGGTTGGACACTGTTGATGTCTGACTTGTGATTGGTTTGCTACTCATGAGCATTTTCAGGTTTTGTCCAACTATACCATTATTTTACAACTCAGCTGTTGGCTTTTTATGTATTATTCTGAAACTGCATATGGTCAGTTTGTTTAATGCGATTTCTGCCTTTCTACAGGAAACAGGAGATTCCCTCATGGCCGTCACATACATCATCTCTTCCTTTTGCAACGGTGTAATCGCATCTCAAGTCCTGTACTATTGGAAGAGAAGCCCTGGCCTTAAGAAGAAGGTCCAGTAGATCAGAGTATTTCTGCAATCATTTACGTTAACTGGTCCTCTGACCAGACAAATCGAGGATTGAGATGTTTCATTGGTTTTACAAAGTCTTTGCAGATAATATTCATAACTCTTGCTTTTTAAGAAGCAGGTACCAATGCTGTATTTAGGCCAAACTAGTCAAATTCCCCTTCAAATGGACCAAAAACCAAAGTGTAAGATGATTGGATGGAAGGGTCTCTGTGTTTATAGTGCATTTGTCGTATTTGTTCCCTCTTATTCTTTAAAAGATGTTCTAGCTCAGGGTTTTAGTGACTAAGGCTGAAAGTGACAGCGTCTAAACATTAGAAAGCTCCCGCACATAATCCATCAATTCCACAAAAACGTAAAAATCCTTTGCACGTTTTTCTTTATGCACTCTTGTGATTGTTCTGGGTTTTTTTTTTCTTTCTAATCTCATGACTTGCAGCATCAGCAAAACTGAGCGTAAGGTTCTTTCTAATAGATGGTGCTGTTTACCCATCAGACATTTTCAAGCTGTTTAAACTGCACGTTTGCACATGTTCTGTGATGTTTTTTTCCTTCTTCACTGGATCAAAATTGTCGTTCATTAACGGTTTATTACTGTATATCAGAATTACTGTCAGTTGAACAGTTCCAGATCTGTGGTCGCAGGGTACGTTTGACCAAGAGCTGAACCATTTACAAGGGTTTCTTGTAGTGACTGTCTCTACTTGAGTTGTTTTCTTTCCAAAATCGAAAATGTTGTTCAAATAGTTTCTAGAAATAAATTTTGGTTGAACTATTGTGGCGTGTGTTCTTGTGTCTGAAGACTGGCCAGCAGAAAGAAGCACACTCGGTGCTAAAGCTCTAAAGCTCCTCGTCACCCTGAAGGCAGATCTTAAGTTCTTCTCCATCAACACATTAAGCAGAGAGAAGGGAAAAAAACACGAAAAGTCGGTTTGAGGTTTTTTTTTTTTTACCGAAAGGGGATTTATTTGGGTTTTTTTTTCTCAGTGCCAATTTTTTCCTCTTATTATTTTGATTTATTAGATTTACAGTATTTAAGACGTGATATTTGGTGAAACATTTTAAGTGCGTACGTTTTATGCTTCTCATCTATCCATCACTCAATAAGTCTGTTTATCTAACTGTCTGATTGTCTATCCATCCATCCATCCATCTGATATTCTATCATAACCATCACGGTGTGAAATCGACGCTGTGTGATTGGCGAAAAGACGATTTTCACTGAACTTGTAGTTTATGGCGGAATTGTTTTTATAACACCATGTCGTGAGTATCTTCCCCTCTGTTAGAACACAGGTTCTGTTTTTCTTTCCAGCCGTTTCAGAGGGAAGCCCTCAAAGTACAGTCTGTGATCTTATCTCAGCGGACTGCAGAAGGAGATGGCTTCCTGTTTCCCTATCTCTTCTCGTTGGCGTGCGGCGATGTGGGGTGCTTGACAGATATTTTCATCCAGCCTATAAGTAAAGCGTGAATGTGTCTGACCGGTTTGCCAGGGACTAGTCAAAATCATTACAGCTCGGGTTCTTCTCCGTCAAAGGGTGAAAAAAAAAACCCAGCACCTTCACACATGTCGGCAAAACAAACCCTTACCACCGCTTGAGCAAAATCAGAGGTGATGACTTTATCTTCTGGTAAATAGTAATCCTGAGTTTCTTGTTCCACTCAGCCTCCTCTCCCTCGCGTTGCTGCAAGACCAGTCTAGCCCAGGGTGTGGTGTGTGCTCATTAGTGTTCGCTGTCAATCACTCTTTCACTGCTGCGCAAACGCTTCCTCTATTAACCACATTACCTCGGCAGAAAAGTACACGTGCTCCATCAAAGCCCGTCTGCTGTTTGAGCAAAAACGCTCTTTGATTTCTGAGGTTTCTATGAAGCATTTTGTCCGTGAGACCCTGCAAAACGCAAACCTGGTTAATCTGCCTTTGATGCTCAATCTGAAGATACAAAAAGCAACAACTGTAGTATGCGAGTTTTAATTTGTATCATATTTGATACACTTCTTAATGCTAGAATCAGTGTGGAGGAGAAACCAATTTATGTTGTGTCTTTTATTCATTTTGTGCTTAACAGCATTTCATTTTGTGTGGTGGTAGGGCAGAAAACAGACCTTGTCCTGACCTTGTTCAGCCTCATTGACACTGTACTATCGGGCCATCTAAAACACACACAGGACCACACAAAAAAGATTATTGCGTATTTTGTGTAACTTTCTGTGCTACCTTTGTGTAACCAAAAAGTTAGTAGTAAGGAAAGAGAGGTTATGGCATGTGCTAAGCCTTTTCTCCAAATATACCAGTGTGTGCAATACATTTTTAATAAGCTAATTTATTTAACAACTTGGAAAATATAATTACGACATGTTGCTTGATTCACAAAAGGCATCATATTTAGATTCATCAGATTTGGAGTGGTATATGACATTTAATATCTAAATTTGATACTCATTTTCACAACAGTAGTGCTAAACATACATTTAATAATTTAATAAAAGTATTTAATATTTTTTTACGTCATTAAAGTCACTGATTGATGTAACGTGCTTATCTACTGAACATTCAGTAACTATATGAATGTTTTTCTTACTTTACCTTTTCAAAACTGAAACTGTCAAAGTTCTTTTGAAAAAGAAAAAAAAAAAAAAAACACCTGTTCAACTTTCCTGAAGTCTCAGTCTGGTGGTCTCACTGGGTGGCTTCTCTTGGTTAAGGCAAAGGTGTATTATCTATAGATTACAAGTACATAGATACAGTATACACATAAGAGGAAAAGACGACTTAAATTACACTTCCAGAGCTCTAAAAATGTAGATGTATCATATATGACCCGTTTGGTGAATGTTCATAATTTTCCTAAAATGTTTTCCCAATATATTCACGTCATCGTTAAATTGATTTGGCCATTGGAAGCCGGCAGGCAAGTTAAAGATGCTTTTTTAGGACCCATGCCAGGACGTTTATGCTGTGTTGACATGACGGAAGGTTTTATTAAGAACTGAATGAGGAAACAAATCATAGTAACATCAACTTTGACAAGTCATCCTGGTGTTAGTATAAGACACGAGAAAACTCACCGATAAACATATCAGCTATAGACTGGTGTTGGAAAACAAGACGGTGGATTGTGTAGTATATTTTCCCCAATAAACTTCATCATTTGGAGAGTGGCAGACACAACATAGACTGTTATCAGGGGAATCTGGCTTCCCTCATACCGTTGCGTGACAGGCTGTTTTCATCGAGGCTGACTCACAAACATGCGTGTATTCAGCGCTGGTGGCATTTCAGCCAACCATGGCAGGCCGAGTTAAAAAAAGAGCGAAAAAAGAATGTACACCCACTCTCTCACCTGTGCGCAAACACACGGCCTGACAAATAATCCTATCAGCCACTGATAAAGCAAGTATTACTCTTATATGTGTTTTGGTGTAGGCTGCTAAAATATGACAAGAAGGAAAAATATCATAAATATGTGTGTATTAGACACACACAGACACACACACACACACACACACACACACACACACACACACACACACACACCTACACAACATTTCAAAAACACCAAGTATGCATTGTGTGTGCCTTCCAGTGCATACCTGTGTTTTTTAAAACTACTTCATCGATATTACTAGAAAATATATACCGTAATTTAGTGACTGACAAATAGTGGCCAAACTAAATCCAGTAAAAACTGAAACGATTCTCGTGTTTTTCCCCTCAGTTTTAAACATATCCACGTGGGTATTTGGTGTTTGGGTTTGTCTTTCGCGTTGTATACACATTTCATTCAAAATACGCACTTTTTTAAACGGACTGTGTGTGTGTAAAGTTCACCTGAAGCTGAGGAGTTGCGTGCAGGTGGGGAGCGGCTCCCGCGGAATGCATGTAAATAATTCGCACCCCCGGTTTCCACAGTAACCATCAAATATCTCGCTTCCGGGTTCGTGACGTAATTTAACGAACATTATTATTTGTATCGATCGTTAAATTGTTCTTATTAATGCAATAAACAATAACAGTACGTATTTAGTAACAAACACATATATTAAAAAAATATATATGTATTTTAATAACCATTTTTATTTTTTACTTTTTAATCGGAATTTTATCTGACTATTTAAAAAGTAACCCAATTTTATCTCGCTTCCGAGATAAACATAACATTACATAACGTAACTTGGAAATAGTTGTATGTATCGTATTTGATATATTTACGTTTGCGCGCACGTGTATACTTAAAAATATATTAAATAGTTTTTAATGATTGATTATTAATTAATTAGTAAAAGAGCTCAAAAGAACAAGTTTGTTTGAAAAAGTTAAACTTAAAGTAAATCTAATAAAGTAAAAAAAATACAAAATTTTAGGAGGAACTTTATCTAAGTGAATTAATAACCAACAAATCACCAAGGAAACGGCTTGTTTAAGCCTCACTGCTCGTTGCTAGGTGATTGTACATTTCTCAGCAGAAAATCCTGCACCCCCGCTTCTTCCCTCCACATCCGCATTTGCCCTCCTAACCCCCGCAGCCCCTCACCCATCAAAAGTCGCCCGAGGAAAGTGTTTTTGCTTTTTAATAGTCAGTTTTGATCAAACTGAGCACTTTTCTCATTAATGAAACCATTATAAGGTGGTTGTGCATGAAACTCTTAATAGTCAGCAGGGAACCGTTGAATGTATGGAGCTCTTCACCTATCCAATCCAAGAAGTTTACACAGATAAGTGAACACACACACACACACACACACACAGCTGTGTCATTCAGGGAGCAGGTCGGGTTCAGTCTTGCTCACAGATTCATCAGTCCAGGATTCAAACCTGCAGCCCTTTGAGTCCCAATTCCCACTGCCTAACCACTAGGCCACAACCGCTAACGTGACTTATGCTAGTGACTGTGACTGGAACACGCCTGGACTGTTATGGAGGTGAAATGCGCCGGCTCCCCTCCCTCCGGCCTCCGATTAGCCGCAGCGAGTTCTTTCATTTTCATGAGAATGACATTAGAGGGCGAGGGGGGTTACGACCCAAGAAAAAGAGGGAAGAAACGACGGCAACGCCAATTTTCCACACAGCGGGAAGCGAGAAAAGGGGAACAAAGTGGTGCAAGGAAGCCTCTCCGGACTCCCCGCTTTACCCTGCACACCTGCGGCTCTAAAGCCACCAACAGTTGTGCCCATTACAAACCACCCGAGGGAAAACAGAAAGGGAGAGGGATACGTGTTCATCCCGGGGTCAATTAATACTTCTAAAACAGCCGTTGATGAACATACCGGCCCCGGGAGGCGTCCCCATCACCAACATCTGTAGCTCATGAATTATTTAATAAGTCCTCATAATACATATCCACTTTTGTTGTCTTGTTCATGGGTGAAAGCCGAAAGAGGAATTTCTCCTTTACTAACTGAATTGAAGTACTTTTTCATGCAAAAGAAGTTCTTAAAACCAACCATGACTAGGAAATAAATGAAACATGTTTAACCGCACATCACATTCAACGTCACAATCAGAAAAGGAGACAAGATGTGTGGATTATTTTTATTCTCTATAAAAACAAATCAGCCCTAAAAAGAGCCAGAAAACCCGAGAAATATACACTGTACAAAACGTATCTACACGCTGGAAAATAACCCACTTTTAAAGAACAAGTTGCAAAATTTCACTTCGACGTACACTGGATTAAAATGGCGTAACAGCTGGACTTAGTGAGACGTGGATGTTATTGATCAAGTATCATGGGAGCGGTCTGACATCAGAGGCGCTGGACAATAGTAAAAAGGTTTAAAATGCAAAAAACAAGAACAAAAAAAAAAAAAACTAAACCACGGCACTCGAAGAGTTTCAGTCAGGAGTTTTCCCACTTAATACATGTTAAATGGAAAACGTGGACTTGATAAAACCAGACCGGAGGAAACCAACCATCCAGTCCAATGAAGTGCATCGACAAACCACAAGGATCAGTGCATTCGAATCAGACCCTCCGAGGGAAAGGCAAGACAAACTCATCGTTTAGCAATACACAAACACGCCAGGAAAACCAGCCGCTCACAGCCGTGCAAATTCCTTGTACAAATAAAAACTGGGTAAAGCAGAAGGCAGCGGTATTGAGACGAATCGTGTGGGCTCTCACTACCAATACTCAAACTCGGAATTAACTTACTTCTGATGAGTAATGACAAATTAATTCTCCGAAAACAAAAGCCGTTTTCCCAATTACGTAAGAAACCCCTGAGATTTAAATCATCCCAAACAGCTAAAATGCACCGTCATTCACTTTGCTCTGAAAATTTGCTTTAGACATCATGCCGTACGGTGCTAAAAGGCCAGAAAAAAAATGTAAATAAAAATAAAATTACCCGGGAAAGTGTCAAAGCAGAGGAAAATAAAAATAGGAATATCTAGCCAGGTAAATTTAACATGATGGCTAAAGCACAACACACAACTTCAGATCACTCGATGCAGAGAGGTAGTAAACATCTGTGTTTAGTAATCCATGCAAGCTAAGCACGGCTCTATGATTCCACCAGGGTCCGGCGAGGGGCTCAGCGAGGTTTAAGTCTTCAGATGTGAGTCAGTGGAACGGTGCCACTCAGATAATGCTGCTGGACGCCGGCGTAGGCCCTCTGGTTGGAGCCGTCACTGGCATCTCCTCCAGGGATGTACATGCTGATCATGTCCCTCAGATCTCCTTGGAAGGCTCCTCTGTGATGGCTCGGAAGTCCAGTTGGTGAGTGGGTCAGGGTCTCTTGCTTGACCAGAGGCATCACTGGGCTGGGCTGCTGAGGACTGCCACTATAGGACATCTGGCTGTTGGGGATGAAATACGGAAATGTTAAAAATGTTTTGATTAGGACGAGAAGTTATGAGGTGGATATGAACGATTTATAAAACGTAAGCATTTATTAACGAAAACACTGATTAAAAGGCAAAATATTAAGTAATGTTTAATATTATTAAAAAATAATAATAATAATAATAATAATAATAATAATATTTATATACACACACACAC
>CM051504.1:15519253-15668008 GCA_028031935.1 Paedocypris micromegethes
TTTTTTTTTTTTTTAAACAATGTGGACAGATCTCTATATACTCTACTACTGCAGTTTGGTCCTTTACATATGAAGACCCCGCCCACACGTGTGGTGAGGTAGGTTACAGGAGCAACACTGCCCAACCAGACTCGGATGCAGAAAAAGCTGCGGTGTGGTGGTGGGCCAATAATCCATTCCAATTTATTCTCTAATGCATTCAATAATCCAGCCCACCACAGCACAATCTAGATTAGCGAAGCCAAAAATTACAGCCACACACAAACACACAGGACAATACAGAGGTGTAACAGAATGAGACAGTGGGAAAAACAACTTCACATTTTTTTGCGATTCTACAACAGTTTGCTTTAATCCAACACCTTTTGGGGCTGAAACTAGATTCCTCGTCAACATTAAACTCCTCAGATTGGGTGAATGGCAGTGGCTTGTGAATTCAAATTAAGTCCCACGTTTAAAAACCAATGTCATTCCGTACTGTACATCTATTGCCCTGTGTTCAAATCCGAAAAGGGATAAATCGACACGATCAAGGACAGAAGGGTGAGTCTCTTACCAAAAGAGCCGGTCAGATAAACATCTACACTTTAACATCACACGGAAAGAACTGCTGAAAGCTCTCATGCTCTTAGATAGCATCACTAAGAAAGAACGGGACACTCTGAAACATCAAAAGAGCCTTCAAGAAACTTCACAGCTCGGAACGAGAGGCGCCGAGCACCGTTTTACACTCAAGTGACAGCACTTGCTTCAGGTGTAAGGGGATGCTTAAAACGATCATGGTTTGGAACAAGGGGGAAACGAACCCAAAAAAAAAAAAAAAAAAAAACCAAGACGAGAAAAGGGGAGGAAAGATGAACTGGAGGTCTTAGATCAGATCAGCAACATTCATGGGCATTTCCTCCACAGTGGTGTTGTAGAAGGTCTCAATGTCCCGGAGTGTGCGCTTGTCATCTTCAGTGATCATGTTGATTGCCACGCCTTTTCTGCCAAAACGACCACCGCGTCCAATTCTGCGAAAGCAAAAGTGCCGTTAGCGAGTCGCTGGCAAACAAGAGGCAGAACTAAAGCAACGAGAGGTTCACCGGTGGATGTAGTTTTCTCGGTTGGTTGGAAGGTCGTAGTTAATGACCAGGGAAACCTGCTGCACGTCGATTCCTCGAGCCTGGAAAGCAAAAAAAGTTGAATTAAGAAAAGTTCTAAAATGAAATAAAGCTGTAAGCAGCAATTATGGGGATCACTCTAAACTTTCACTTAATGGCAGTATAGTTCAAGACAAGAATCTAGGCTTCAAAAAACTGTCAACGTCTAGCACCACCTAGTGTAAGAGTACATCATTAAGAAACTTGGATTATTAACAAACGAGACTACACAATAATTGATCTGGTTTAAGAAAAATCCAACCGTCGGACCACTTTTAAACAAGTAGACAATACAAGTACAAATAAACTGTTGCGACGTTGTCTTTAGCCTCTAATTCCAACCATTTAAAGAATGTTATACAAACCGTAAAAATGAAAATTAGAAAACTAAAGTTGAAATTGTCAATTGCATTATAGTAGTGTCGAAGGATATGTGGATCCAGCCACTGTGGAGGGCAACTAGAATATTCTCCCACAGAGCTGGAGCTCCACACAGCAAGCGTGACTGGAGGAAGTGTGACCGCTCTGTGGTGTGGCATGATGGGTAAAACTACACCGACTTACCAGCAGGTCAGTAGTGATGAGGACTCTACTAGAACCAGAGCGGAACTCTTTCATGATGACATCTCTCTCCTTCTGCTCCATGTCACCGTGCTACAAATCATGAGGATGTGTTAAGAACCACTACTACTAAAATAATGTAGTTTTAACTCGTCCACATGGTCAGAAAACCCACCAGCGCAGAGACGGTGAAGTCCCTTGCATGCATCTTCTCTGTCAACCAGTCCACCTTTCGGCGCGTGTTGATGAAGATCACAGCCTGGGTGATGGTCAGGGTTTCATAGAGATCACAGAGCGTGTCCAACTTCCACTCCTGAAAGAGTCAACGTGATTGGTCAGCACACGACTGCGAACCAGACAACGGCTTGAACAAGATGACGCCATTTTCAGACTCAATTTAAGATCACGTTCCGAGAATCCCTCCGGCCCCACATGAACTGGTGAGCAGAACGCTCACCAGACACAGAGCACGGCGGCAAAACTCGGATCAGTTGACACGCATGGGGATCATCATTAAACAGCAAAGTGCTCGGAAAATCTCAATCATTCTGCTTTCGTTGCAATGAGCTGAACAGCTTTCCAAACGTACCTCTTTCTCCACATTGATGTAGAACTGCCGGATGCCCTCGAGAGTCAGCTCTTCCTTCTTAACAAGGATGCGGACAGGATCTCTCATGAACTTGGTGGTCACCTCCAGCACTTCCTGAGGCATGGTGGCCGACAAAAGGATGACCTGCGTGAACAGAACCAGTAAATTAAACCATCATGACCTGTTGAAAGTTGATCAAGGTACTTTGAGAACATTGAGATGTCAACTGCTGAATAGTAATGAGAAGGAACAGTCCAGTCAATGTGGAAAGCAGTTAGATCGCTCTTCCAAAGATTATGATACCTCACACAGCACAGTCAGCTGGCAGGAAGAGGTACTTTGGATCCAGCACCTTCAAACTGGTGGTTAAAGAAAGAAAATGCTGAACTAATGTGCCAATTACCTGAGTATCAGTGGCCAACTTCTGAAAGATTTCGTAAATTTGGTCCTTGAAGCCACGACTTAACATTTCATCTGCCTCGTCAAGTGCAAACTGCTTTATATGCTTGGGAGCTGAAACAGAAACAAGACCGTGCCAAACTAGAAGATATTTCTGATCGGTGAGGTTGTGTAAAGTGCCATCACTTACAGAGGTATCGGCGGTTAAGCATGTCAAACACGCGTCCAGGGGTCCCGACAACTATGTGGGGTACGTCAGCCTGAAGCTTCTGAACGTCATTGCGAACATTGGTGCCACCAATGCAGGCGTGACAGGTCGCACCCATGTAGTCGCCGAGAGCCAGAACCACCTTCTGAATCTGAAAAATGTCGAGAAATTGGATCAACAACTTTAAAGCACTGTTCAACGCTTATTCTCAATTTTTAAGAAACTAAAAAGATCAAGAATTTGATGTTTAGTAATCGTGCAACTTTCTGTCCGAAATAATAAATTCAAACAATGTGCCCATAGCATGAAACAGCCTAGTCTCATTATGTTGAGCCGACTGTGATGAATATGGCCGTCATTTGCTCTACCCCCATTAGATTAGAACCATGTGCCACAGGCAGACAGGGCCCAGCCCAGTAAACAGGGGATTGCCTGAAAATAACCATATTCTTTGGTTTAACAAGTCAACCCAGTAAAAGTCTCTAACCTGCTGAGCCAGCTCTCTCGTAGGAGCTAGAACCATCGCCTGTGTTGCCTTCAGATCCACGTCGATCTGCTGGAGGATGGAGATGGCAAAAGTGGCAGTCTTCCCTGTACCAGACTGAGCCTGTGCAATGACATCATAACCTGTTGGCAGAAAGTGCACACTTAGGAACAGGTGGAGGGGAAACATACATTTTACTGTATAGCAGTGTATATCTGTGCCCAGGGCATGAAACAGCCTACGCCTCACGGTACAGAGCTGACTGTGATGAAACTGGGCTTTTTATTCAATCTACCCCTAGCCGATATAGGTCAGTGCCACAGACGGACACCGCCTTGCCCATAAAACCAAGGGCTGATGAATAAACACAAAACAAACCGGTGGTTTACAGTGATGGACTCACCCTTGATACAAGGGAGAATCGCCCTCTGCTGAATGGCCGAAGGTTTCTCAAAACCGTAAGCATAGATTCCTCTAAGAAGAGCCTCTCGCAGGTTCATATCATCAAAACTATCCACAATCTCCTTCCAATTGCTCTGTGAATGGAAATATAAGGTTAGTGTTTGCCATTCAACATCAGCAGCAAACTAAAGGTCTGAGTGGACATGCTCGGACACCCACCTCAATGACTCCATCTGGCTCCATGCCCTCTGGGCCATTATCTCTGGGTCTGAAACGAGAAGTTGCGTTTAAGGCCTTGATGTCACCGTTATAGTTCGTTATTCAGTGGATCGATGTTCTTTAAATTAGGAAGGGTAACGGAAACCCGCCACAAAAATCGAGGCCTCATTTCGGAGACGAACGTTGGAAAACACGTTCGTTCCGAAACCCGTTTAAGTCCTTAATTTAAACGCTAGTGGACAGATGTGAAAACCAAACGATTAAATTTTGAACTGGGCGCACGTGGTTGAAACAACGGACTAGGAATCTCGACAGGAACACGGTGATCCCAGATCACTGCGACCACTAGGACGCCATTTTCGTTTAGCGCCATTATCGATGTGCCCATCGAAAGCACATTTTGATCGATTACTTTCGACCGATCATAATTCTTCAGATTAAAATGAACGGACATTGCGCGTCGTATCGGATTGAAGTTAGGACATTTCGTTTATACGCGTTTAACAAAAGTCATTATTATCACATGCGTAAAACTTACGATCGATTTCGGTCACGTTGGTAAACTAACGTCTTTATCAATTTTGTCACATTTACGCTGAAAAGACTCCCGAAACGATTTAGGCCTTGGGCCTACTTCGCCAGATTCCTTCCATTGTCTCGCTCATGATTTACCATGTGCACTCCCTTTTCTACATTAGCAATCATACGCTAAAAAACATGTCGTGAAATTCATACGAAACAGTCGAGATATTTATTTCGACGTTTAAATCAATATTTCAGCTGAGTAATTGAGTTTAACGGAAAGAGAAGTCGGCGGCCATGTGCCGCGCCGGTCACACGAGGAACTAGCACGCGAGACACGTTGCGTCACGAGAACCGGCATTCTACCGAAACGATAAAAAGAGATATAAAAAAGCAAAAATACTTCTCTTTTACTTTAGTTTATGCTAATGCGCAGTTCCCCGTAGTTGGATGGCAACTGGGGGAACGTTTTTAAATGGCTTTTTCTGTCGAGATAGAAATCGGCTAATATAGCTAGGTTTCCATAGCTACTGAAACACCAATACTTTGCGACTCCAAATAGAATACTTCTACACACCTACCGTGAAAAATAACACAGTATATGTTTGTTGTTTAAATTGATTCAGAACAAACCACGGAGCACGTTTCCTTACCTATCTTCATGATCAGACGACATTATTACAAAGGACTGTTCGACTGGCGGAAACGCGCAAATACTTAAACCGTGACGACGTGTACCGGCTAATGATTGGTTCGATTTCACGTCAATTACTCAAGAGACCCACCCAAACCAAGTTCCAATTGGCTAAGGGTGACACTTCCTGTGACGTTAATTAAGGACGTCACGTATGAAGATTATGGTACTTTGCGTTTTTACAAAATAAAAAATACATAGCCATGGGGTGCTGAAACGAAAAACAGTAGTTTAATTGCTTTTTTCTTGTAAAAATACCTGGTTTATTTTAAACAAAATCTTAACTAAACTTTGTTGTTGTGAAGTATGCAACAATACTTTTATTTTAATAACGCCATTTTATTTACAAAAAACATGTTAAGCCGAGGACATGTGCACATTGACCGTAATGTTTGTAAACGTTACAATTTAGGATGCATAAATACTATGTACTATTTAAATTGTATCATGTTGATCTTTGTAACTGTTCTGATACTTGATGAAATTCAAAATTATCAGCATTTTTAAGCAACAATTTCAGAGACAAACCTTCAACTGGAAATCGTGTGAAACCATTAGTGAACATTGAAACACCATTAAGCACATTTACATTATATACATAAAATTATAAACAAGCAAAAAAACAAAACCCCAAACATAAATTCTTACCAATGTGAACAGCAACATATGACACTGATAAATCCACCACAAATGTTTTTATGAGATGATTTATTTAATTACAGAAGAAACATTTCTTTCTTTTAATCAAACTTGTAACATTAATCTGGAAGTTGCACAGTTCAATTGTTTAAAAAAAAAAAAAAAAAACAACTTGTGACTTTAGGCAGTAGGTTTAAAAAGAGAAAGTCTTTTTTATCTCAACTCTGAATCAAGACGTTGAGCTGCAAAGTCCAAAGGAAAATGTCTCAGGAAGCAAGAACAAATGAGAAGTGAGAATGTCTCCTCCATCTTAAGTCTCTCAGGCTTTTTGGACAAACACGTAAGTTCTTTCTCGATTGGTAAAGTCGTCTTCTCACAAACATCAGAGTGAAAGCTTGCAATGACACAGTTCTTTATACATAAGCCTCCTCAGCCTGGGCATGTCCTGTTGATTAAAGCTGAAGGGCTGACCCAGTGCAAGACACTTGCAGTACTACAGAAAAAGAAAAAAAATGCTTTAAACATTTTTAAAAGGTCCAAAAAATCATTTGCGATCCACTCGGACCTACATACCTGAAGGACAAAAGCCCCACAGTCGCTGTCATTGTTCTGTCTGCCGACGTTCTGTAACACAAAAGCACATGTTAATCATTATTATAACATTTTAAGTTTTGAATCAAACAAGAAAACTAGTCAGTAAAAACCTATTAATTTGTGGTGTCAGATCTGATTTTACTAGGACGTACCATTTTAAAAAAGCCTTTCCATCCGGTGAGAAAGTCCCTCTGGTCTTTTAACAAGGCCTCTGCTTGCAAGTATTTAAAAATATGCTAAGAATAGGAAAAAAAAAAACAAAAATTCAATTATGGCAACATTGTGGCGACTCCTAAATTGGATTTCCTGTATTGTTCAAGTGCATTGCGTGTACAGATCTATAGAAATGGAGTCGTTACCTTCGGGCAGCGACGATTAAGAGTTCGCTGAGAGTCAAAGTACATAATAATGCGACGCTTAATATCCACCGACACTAGGGACCAGTGCACTTCTAGATGAATGGGAATCAACAACAGATCCTTCTGGAAGATGTCAATCTGAAACGTAATTGTACTTGAATTCAGACTCGAGGAAAACTTTAGGACACATGTACAAACTAAAATATTTTTTTCTTACATTCTTTGTCCAACGTTTCACTCCATCGTAACCGTTTGTCCTTAATTTGTCGTAAAAGAAGCTGTTGAAGAAATGCACCTGAGATGAAAGAAAAAGCGAATTAAAACCATAGAACATCCTTAATACTACAACTATTCACACACAATATATCGTGAATTTTACTGAGCTCAAATTTAAAGTCCATTCACCTTGTCTGGTACCGAATCCATCACAAGGTCTCCATACATATTCATCACCTTGAAGACAAGTGTGGGCATTAGACAATTAGGACAATGATTTAAATTAATCAGTCCAGAACTCATCTGTCCACGACTAACCTGGTCATTTAGCCAGTTTTGTCCATAGAGGGTGCTGAGGTCATCCATAGTGAGAACATGACGCTTGTATTTCACACGGAAACTTTTCACGATGGCTACTCCAGCCGACCTTTGGTTGTAGTGAATTATGTGCTGCACTGCTGCTTTCCTGTGCACACAGGGCAATAATAACAAAGCATACAATAAATGACACAAAGACATACAATAAACCGATGCCAATTTAGCGTTACACTATGTCAAAAGCTTGAATAGAAACTACAAAGTGAGTATAAAGACCTGTGAGGTTGAGAGAAGTCCTCACTGAAGACGTCCTTTAGCTTCTCAACAATGTCATCGGGATGAACAGGAATTAGACTTCCATACTTTCTAAGGTATTCATCAAGCAGACCTGAGAATTAAAGGCAGGTTTATAATATGTGAAAGGATTTCAGAGGACAGAAAAAAAACAATTTATGAAAAACATAGTTTAGTGTCTTAGTGTTCTCTTCAGGTCACTGTGCGTCACAGAATTGTCCCACCTGCTGTGTTAACCCCTGACGTGCTAAAATGGATCAACCATGTTGTCTTCTAGTAATGTCCAATCGTCAAAGCACATTTGGCAGTTATAGCGAAAATGGTGGAGAACAGGACGGAAGTTCTGTGGGCTGCAGTGCGAGACGAGTCTTTACAAAGGAAGTATTTAATTTGATAATTTATGGAAGATTATGAGCGTGATGCTTAGGTAAGACATGTCCGTTTTGTTAGAACATGAAATAAAATACGTAAACATTCTCATGTAAATTCAACTTATATCCAACACTAAACCATGCAAAAAGAAAACACTTAATTTTTTACACTTATTGTTTTATCATTATCGTTTTATTACTTATTGTCTGGTTTTAAAAGCTCAAATAGCAAAGCACATATAAAAAAGAATATAATTTCAGAGCTTGCTCAAAAGGTTAAAGCAGAACATGTTAATGCTAAACATATGTGATTGATATCACATCTAAGGAAATATCAGACCTTCACATTAGACCTAAAATCATTATTAACTAAAAGTAGGTCTTGTCTTACTTTTTAAAACACATTCGATAGTGATCTTATGCTTCTACAGCAGTGAATGTGTTGTAAAAGACTATGTTCTGCTTGTGGGACATTTCACCTTCAACAAAAACTCTGTGATCGTGTGTCAAAGCCAGCTCTATGTTCTGGATGCTGGGCTTCATGGTCAAAGACGACGATTCCTGTCTCAGCACCGACTTTGACTCGCCAAGGAAGCCATTGAAGCCACAAAACGCATTATCTGAAAAAAGACCCATCATTATGTAGCAGATGTCATACGATTTAATGCACATGTATATTAAAACAGAAAAGCTGATAATCTTACCAGTGTGAGGTTTGCTTGTCATGTCGGAATCAAACTCTGCTGAAACCATTTTGTTATTAAACTCAAGGTGTTCTCGCTTGCTGGCATAAAGGCTGTACTGACGCCAGCGCCGTGCCCGTCGATAACCCAAGGTGCCGACCCACTGTGCCCGCTGTCTCCAGGTTTTCCAGTTCTGCACGAGGCGGTTCCTCAAACCAGCACTGGATCTCAGTCTGCGCCAGCGCTTCAACCTCTGCTGTCTGAGTCCATGCAGACGTGTGTAGATGTTACTCTCAGGTAAGTCTCTGGTCTGGAACGGCGTCTCCACTATGTGTGAGGGTTTCTGATGCGGATGATCAGGAACATGCAAGCCTTGCTGTTGGGATTCAAAAGGCGCTTGCCAGTCTTCGACTTCATCTTTCTCCTCCCATGAAGCACATTCAGGAGTGATCTCCTCTTCCTCCTCCTCCTCCTCCTCCTCCTCGTCTTCATCCTCTCTCATATCTTCTTCGTTCTGATCGAATTCAACATCCTCGTCAACCTCTACTGGTTCCATGTACTCTCCAGCCCAGATCCTCTCCTTGTGTTCTAGTTTGAAATGTAAGGGGCTGGCGGCGTTGGGAGGGGAGTCGGGATCCATCAGATTACCTCCCATGCCTCCAACGGCGCCAGCTTCCTGACTCACGGTCAGAGAGAGTTCCCCCTGCCAGTGGTTCTGGACCAGACTTGCCCCACTGTCTCTCATAGTCCACTGGCAACCTGCTACTTGCGCCAGCTCGCCACCTACAAGAGAAACACATTTAAATATGTATTGAAAAACACCTATACACAGATACTATTACATTTTTTTAAGAAAAGTTTGGATGTGTCTCTCTCTTCTCTGCTGTTTTTAAATACAATTTCTCTACTGTGGAACAATTTAATTTAATACATTTACATGCATACATGTATGCTGCAGGTAAAACCTTTTATGTATAGTTTTTGGATAGATGTATGTATTTTTAAATTTCTTGCTTAATCTTTTTTATTGAATTGTATTTATGATGTCTTACTTGTGTATTAAGTAAGCTTACTAGCTAGCTTGTGCAATAACAGGTAAATCTTTGCGTTTGCTAATAATCATTATTATTGCTATGCTGAGAGTTAAGATTTTTTTGGTTGTTTTTTAGTTTCTGATTTCTATTAGGTCTTACTTTCGGGGTGCTAGGTTTCTATTATATCTTAAGTACAAATAAATGTGTGTTTTGATTACAGTGTTTATTCTGTATTTTGGTGTGTTTTCTTTCTTTACAAATTCTCATTGATAAACAAACGTTCCTTCAAGTAATGCATCGTTTAACTATTTAATTCAATCTAATTATTTCCCTAGTAATGACCTTATGACCTATGTATATAATAGTATTGACACGACATTTTGATACATACAGTGATCAAAAGATACATATTGTAACAAGCCGCATGTATTTAATGCACATTTCAAACATGCACATGATCATCAAACGGTTAATATGTATTTTTCAAGGATCATTACGCGTAACGGCAAAACAACGTAAGATTGTAGGGTTCGCGTGGAAAGTACTGCCTTTAGCGAACACGTCCAATCAAAGACGCGCAACATATCTAAGTCAACGGAATATTCTAATTTATTGTGCTTTGACGGGAAATGTATAAATGAGTTATTTTGCAAGCTTCGTCTTCTCTTATTCTATTATTTGACATGTGCAAATCCGCAAATTAGCTGACTGGCTAACGGCTACATTTAACAACTAAATAGTGGAAATGTATCACTCACCCTTTACCTACAAGTTTGAAAAGGTGCACGTGAAATTAATTCAGCGGGTTTGCCGTTTTCGACTGGTACCTTAGGAAAACTAATCAAATCGTGTTTCACAAGGGCTTCTTCCACAATCAATGAACACAGTCGCGCTTTTTAGACGAAAGCAGCAACCTTGCGCACAGCTGATGACGTCATCGCCGACCGGCCCACGTACATGCTTCCAGCTACGCATTTAATATTTGCTTGTACAGTATTTAAAACTCTTGAATTGTGTGTTTTGTGATTTACCAACGGTTTTTGTACACACCATATTAATATAGTGTATCAATAACAAGAAGTTAAGCGATTAGTCAATTTTTCATTTGTTTTTATTTAATATTTATGTTTTTGTACATTTATAATAAAAACAATGACAGTGCTAAGGAATATTCATGAGCAGTTTATTAATGTTTATTTTTTTGTCTCAAATAATGAAAAGCGAAGCAATTGTGATTTTATGGTTATGAAGGAAAGTAATAACATGCAGGATCTTTACTTTACTTTACAGTCATTTAGCAGGTGCTTTTATCCAAAGTGACTTACAAGTAACTATAATTTTAACAATTCAACAACTTTCTGCTTTTCCTTGAATCAAATCCGAGAATCGTCTCTGGTTTTTCTTGTCAGAATGCAATTTTTTATTGGGACAGACAAGTAGGTGTGTGAGCTTTGTCCCAAATGTCAGTGTATTAAATGTTTATTGTTGACGAGCTCTAGTGACACCGATGTAAACGGATCCTCATAAGAATTGTCAATTTGAGAGGTTATCTTATTGTTGTGTGCATTTAATACATGTTGAAAGTGTATTAAAGATATCAGGTTGTCTAAAACTTAAAAAAAAAAATGTTAATCTTGTGTAAATACTGTAATCTCTGTTTATAATATTTATAAATATCTGGAAAATTAAATGTTTTTTTTTTTGCCAAAAGGTGTTAAGGGTAGCAGTCTAAGTAATCTTTAAAAATGTGTACTACTGTAATACTTTTAAAATTGATCCTACTTTTAAGATGTAAATATATTCTTTATATTCTTTATATTTCTTTATTCACTATTATTTAACTATTATTTTACTGTCCTGCACAATTTCTTACTGTTTATCTGTGGCTGTTTCAGTAATTTAATTTCTCCACTGTGGGATTAATAAAGTTCATTCATTCATTCAAAATAATTCTATAGAATAATGTTTTCAAAAACTATTAGGTCAGATCTTTAATCTCATATAAATAATCCCATATAAATATAATATGAAAATAGATTTTTGGGAAACAATAAGTGAAGAAGAACACTCCAAGTGATCTGTTAAAATGTGTAAATGCTTGTAATATGTTAAATTATATTTTAATGTTTTGTTTTTACAGTTTCATATTTGTATAAAGGTACAGCATTAATATCAATAATAATAACAACTTTTCAACAGGCCTGGAAATTTAAATAGTAGCACAAAATTTCCAACACATTATTTGTCACCAGAGTAATAAACTGATGAGAAGGAAATTGCTTCATTGTGGACAGAGTCAAAAAAAGTTTTTAGTTACAGTAGTTTAGTCAGGTTTACTCAACAAACAGACAGACTGCGGGTTTCCCCTTTACCGTATCAAGAAACGTTTGACACTCTGGCACTGACAGGTACGAGAGAAGTTCTCATGTGGGTGATACTTCAGTTCTAACATCAATTATGCTGAAGGGTGTTTTTTCTTCAGGTTGACTAAAGGGGATGTATGATTTCATAAACATCAGCATTTGCATGAGTGTGTATCTCTGTTTGGGACTTTGTGACTAGAAGGCAACCACCATTACAACAGTCCTGTCCAACCGGAAAGACCGGATGTGGCAGGAATGACTGAAAGGAGAACCGCGGGACATGGTCTGTCTTCTCGGTTTTTCTCATGATTCAGTCATTTGTGTCATATAAAGAGACGAGAGCCAGCATGCTGAGTAGACTCAAATTATGACTACAAATTACGACAACTGGTTTCCTGTCTTACATTTTTCTTTAATCATTGTGAATATTTTCTATCCAACATTTCGACACACTAACATTTCTGAAATTGGATAACACATAGAGACAGATCATTATGAGATTAACTCATATGGTTCTTACTTTTGTGTGAGTGAGTGTGTGTGTGTGTGTGTGTGTGTGTGTGTGTGTGTGTGTGTGTGTGTGTGTGTGTTGAAATATATAATTAAATATATTAATACACAATATACAGATACACTCGATTATAAAAATGGTAAATTGTAAATTGTATATTATTACTAGAGAAATAAATGTTTTAAAATGTTTTTCGAGTAGAGGGGCAAAACTATTGCTTCATTTTGATGGTGGGATTTCAAACAGGTAGAGGAGGGGCAAATGTTAGTGACGTAAGCATGAAGAAACGCAAGAGGAGGAGTTATGACTCTCCAAGCTTTGAAATCTCAGGAAGACTTGGACGATAAACACCTGTCTTTATTTGGAAATTACACACAGTTAGGAATACGGCAAAACGATTATTTCATTGTAGATGGTGTTTAACGTGCTCGAAAACACAAACTCTTAAAAAATAAACGATATATGATGGGCCTTCCTTACCGGGAGTTTCTTTGCAGTAAGTCGATACTGGACTGAAACGTCGTTACTGTAGTGTCAGGTAAGTTTGACTTTTCAAGCGAGTTATCAATAGCATTCAGCGAAATATCACATTAATCTTCAATCTGCAGAAAAATCGTGTTTATCTTATTGAGTTTTTTCGTCTGTGGTTTCGTCCGACATGTTTTCTATGTTAGTGTTTTAATTGATCGTCAGTTCCGCTTTGATAAGGTGTGTTGTTCTGCCCCGAAAACTGTTATCTGCCGATGATTCATTCATAATGCTGAATATAATCCGACACACATTTAGGTAAACTGGATTACAGTATTCACTTTGCTGGGTAAAATAATTAACGAGTCGTTTTTTTTTTAAAATCTAACAATGAGGATGTGCAGTATTGACAACGAGATAATTTATACAAATGTATTGAAAGATCTACATAAGAACTGTATTCAATATATGGAAATATATATTGCAATATTTGTTTACATTTTTTAATTAGTGTTTATACTTCATAATCCTTAAACCTTTAATTCATAATCCTTGATGGATAAAAGAAAACAAACACTGTTGGTTTGCTTGAAGAATAAAATGTTCAAGTGATTCTGTAAAATATATCAGCTATTTTTTTCTACTTCATATTTAGTATATTCATATGAACAGTAATGTGTTTTGTTTAGCCACTGACCATACAAGATTGGTTTGAGGAAACTCACTAGTAAACTCACGGCTTCTCTAATGACTCGCTGCCATCACAGTATTGTTTTTATAATGTGTTGAATTGGTCTCCTGTAAGTTTGTGTTCTGATCCTTCATGTTCTTCAAACAGTTTGTTGTCATTGGCACGTGGCATTTGGCTGAGAATCATGTTTTGGCTTTCAGTTTGTCTGCACAGACAAGCCCCTATACAGCAGTTTTAGATATAAATCTAATGCTTTAGGGATCATTTGTCATGTTGTGCAGGTTCTTTAAACACGTTTGTTTGAAGGACAGAGTTTCGGCATGTGCTGATAATAGGTTCACCGACACGTGAGCCGATGACATTGCCTGCAAAACATCAAAAGTTTTCAAACCTGAGTATTCAAACTTTTCATTTAGTTGCAGATACGTAGTGTTAAATTCCTTAAACACATTTTGTACGGCATTTCCTGCCTCTGTGGTCATTCACAAGGTAATTGCTTTATGGTTCTGGTCGTGCTGAGCAGGTAAATCATTCTCCCATCCTCACACATACCAGAAGAGGGTTTGCCAGTGGTTTCTGTCCTTATTGACATCCACTGAAAAAAGTGGTTTGTTTAGTTGGTTCACTGTGTAGTTCCCACCTCATCATTTTTACACCTCTGACATGTCCATCCATTGTATTAAAGGAGTTTATTCTCGCTCTCTATTCATAAATCCAAACAAATGCGAGATGTCTTGATTTTTTTCATTCGTATTTTATCTTTTTTATTTACTATGTGATTATTTTAACTTATTATATTCTGTTCTAATATGTGTTGGACAGTCACACATGATTTACCCTGCACCTTTAAACAGCTTATAGTTTTTGCTTATACGTCTATACGTATCATGTTGTCGTGTGTGTGGATAGCGTGTAAAGCTAAACTAAATGAAGCGATCAGAATAGTGTGTGCTGTTCTCAGCCCTCCATTGTTTGTGTGAAGGCCCTCTGGCTTCCAGAAATTCCCGACAGACTCCCGTGGCAACGCAAAGAAGCCCGGACTGAAAAAACAGCCAAAGGGGTTTTCAAGTGTGTGTATTTATTTACAGTACGCGGTGTGTCACGCGTATTTGGTTGAGAGTGTAGCACAATTTTGTCTATATTTATTCCAATATTAATGTTACAATAAGAGGTGTCCAGTAACAAAGTAAAAATATTGTGATACTTTACTTAAGTACAATTTTGAGTAATATTTGGGTAAAAAGGTTGAGTTGATGATTTTACTTCCACAGAAATGTTTTGTTTTTTTTAGTTGAGTATTGAATGTAAATGGCTACAATAGATTTTTTTTGTTCAATATTTACTACAATAATTAAAAATGTTAAAAAAGTGCACAATTTATTCCAGCATTAGAAACTCTGACTGGGCTCTGCTCATTGTTTATCTGTCCAGCGTTGGACAAAATGGTTTCATCCCAGGCCAACCTGGGATAAAAACAAATAATGTGGAGGGCCGAATCAATAGGCTGAACTCTATTCTGCAGAATTTTAATTCTATTTCCTTAAAAGCAATGCAAATATTTACCGATTAGTGAAATATATGTTGCGTCATGCATGTGAATAAAAAACCAACACTAATATAAAAAGCCTTTTTAGTTAAATGAGTCATTTCGCATCTGATCTACTGGGATCAAAGATGTTTAGGGGGTCTTTATGCAGTGCTGTGTGTGACCTGCAGGGTTGCTGGTGAGCAGCACAATAATGATGGATCATGACACTCAGTGGCTGTACCAGCTCCTCGCTGAAGTGCAGCTGGACAGATTCTACATCCGGATCCGCGACGGACTCAACGTTACACGCATCGAGCACCTCAACTATGTGAAAGAAGGCGACCTCGAGCAGATCGGCATCAGCAAACCAGGTCCGTTTTTAGAAAAAGACTTCACAATTGTGAACATATCATTGTCTATCATTCTGTTTGTCTATCAATCTGTCCTCATGTCTGCCATCTATCTATCTATCTATCTGTCTGTCTGTCTGTCTGTCTGTCTGTCTGTCTGTCTGTCTGTCCATCTATCCATCTATCCATCCATCCATCCATCTGTCTATCCATCCATCCATTCATCCGTCTGTCTGCCTGACAAACAGATCTGTAGGTCTATCTGTCTGTTTTCTGTCTGTCTGACTTTATCTATCTGTCAATCTGTCTGTGTCTGACCGTATGTCTATTTCTCTCCATCCACCCATCCATGTCATGATTAGTTGACACTCATTTGATTTTTCTAAATACACTGATAAACACTGATGTTTTATCACGACAATAGGACAGCGACGCTTATGGGAAGCAGTCAAGCGCCACAAGACCAGCATGCGACCACGGACATGGATGATAAAGGTTGGTTCAGAAGCTCGTTTCTGTCGGTTAAGATGGTGATTCATCACTCATGCTAATCAACCTGTTATTTTGACAGGGTTTGAATAGCAGAGCACCCGAGGGAAGTGAACAACTGAACGGCATCAGCTCGAGCCCGGGGCCTGATCCAGGACGTCCTGTCACCTGCCTGATTCAGAACAGCGAGCTGCTGTTTGGAGAGAAGCTGGGATCAGGGTCTTTTGGTGTAGTTAAGAAAGCAGAGTGGCACACACCAACCGGACGAGTGGTGAGTTAATTATGCTCTTTTATAATCTGTAAAGTTTAATCTTCTACTTTGTTTCAACTTTTTTCAATTTTATTCTGTATTTATGAGTCTACTGTTTAGTGCAATTGTCAAGATGATAAACGAACTACAATAGATTTTATGCATTTGCATTTTTTTTTGTGATTTCTGTTTGAAAATATTTGGTTTAATTTACTGTTAAAAGTATTTAACTTTGTTAAAGAGTTACACTGTTGAAAGTTTGTAATAAACACATTAGAAAATGTATATTTGTTTTTTAAAATTATTTTCTTATATATATTTTTATATCTTATATAATTTTTAATGAAGTGTTTATGCCTTTGTTTATTTTGTTGTTATATAATACATTTTATTGTTAAAATCAATTACAGTGTTGCTATTTTTAAAGTTTTTAACTTAAATGTTTGTAGCAACTTAAAACATGTTATAAGCAAATATAAATAAACAATTTTATATTGTTTATTGTTATTCATATATACATACTTATGAATAAATAGATTATTTTACATGAATGTTTTATTAATTAAATATGAATGAAGTAAAGTTAGTTCTAAAATCAGAAGTAAAATCCTTATTGGTTTTGTTTTCTTCTCTCAAGTTGCCAGTAGCTGTGAAAACATTGAGAAATGGCTCCACCAGAGACGTGGACATGGTGGGAGATTTCCTCCAGGAAGTTACGACCATGCAGTCTTTGGACCACCCCAACATTATACGTCTGTATGGCGTCGTCCTCACTCGTCCACTGAAAATGGTAAACCACATACTTATTTCTGTAAATGTCTATATACTTAATATGTAAACGAACACATTAAAATTGTGCCGGACAAAAATGTTTTATGAAGCACAAATGCATGATTGTTTGCCAAAGTCAAATGTTTTACTTAATGTACAAGTCAAAAGTCCATTTTATAGCAGCATTTTGTTTGATCTGGTTTCTAACGAGCAAATAATTTTCTTTGGTTGCACATTTTACAATTAGTTGTATAGTTACTTGGTTTCCTTACAAAGAGAGATTGGAAAAATACACAGATAGTTAGAGAGAGTTAAGCTGATTTCAAAGATTTTTTTTTATTATTATTATTTTTTATAATTAGTCTATTAGTTAGAGTAATACAATTATGGCAAACAAATTGATTAAGAGGAGGAATCTAAGGTTTATCTTCTATCATTTATTACATATGACTTTGCATTTACAGAGCCGGTATGAATTGTGAATGAGGTTTCTTGTGATGTGTCCGCAGGTCACAGAGCTGGCAGCTTTGGGGTCTTTATACGACACGCTGCGTCTGCGTCAGGGAGAATACCCTCTGTCACGCCTCTGGCTCTTCAGCACTCAGATCGCTGCTGGAATGGAGTATCTCGAGTCCAGACGCTTCATCCACAGAGACCTCGCTGCCCGAAATGTGCTCCTGGCTTCTAAAGAACTGGTGAAAATTGGGGATTTTGGATTGATGAGAGGCTTGGAACAGGAGAGGGATCACTACATCATGACACCACACAAGCGCATCCCCTTTGCATGGTGAGAGGAGGGACTGGCTAGTTTATTTGAGTTTATTCAGTTAAAGTGTCAACAAATATGAAAGAAACAAACAAGCAAACAAACAGAGAAAAATGTTTCAACAAGTATGGATAAAAAAAAAAAAAAATAACAAAGAAGTTTTTGTCTAAATTGTCAAGAAGTCTGAAGCAAATAAATATAACAAATGTTTGAACGAAAGTATGAAAAAGTATCAAGTAAAAAAAACAACAAAGATAAAGTATCAACAAGTATGAAAACAACAATTAGGGAAAAAGAATGTTAGAAACTAATAAAAAAAGACAAGTGTCAAGATATCTGAAACGAATAAAAAAGAAACAAATATAAAAGTATCAATAAGTATGAAACAAACAAACAAAGATAAAAATGGTAAAAAAAAATTATAATGTATGAAAAAGTATTGAGTAGGATACAAATAAAACAACAACAAAGATAAAAGTATCAACAAGTGTGAAACAAGCAAACAAACAAACAAACTTACAAACATAGACAAAAGGACCAAGTATGAAACAAAACAAAAGTGTCAATCACAAACAGAGCTAAATCATAAAATAGAGTTAGCAAGCAGATTAGCATAAAGATCTGGAACTGCGAGTGAGAACATCACAGATGTTTTGAGAAGCACAACCATGAAGAGCTTCAAAAGCGTGGAGCAGAACTTCAAAACATATGCTTGAGATGTGGTCATGTTTTCCATTGCTAGTCAATAATCTTACCATGGCGTTTTGTGCAAATTCAGGTGCGCCCCGGAGAGTTTACGCATGGGAACGTTCTCTCACGCCTCGGATGTCTGGATGTTTGCCGTCACGCTGTGGGAGATGTTCACTTACTGTGAGGAGCCTTGGATGGGACTCTCCGGCAGACAGGTGAGTAATTATACTGTAATGACACGTACAGTAATAGAGAAGTCTTAATGAATCCGTACGTTTGGTGTAGATCCTGAGTCGCATCGAGCGTGAAGGTGAACGGCTGGAGAAGCCTGCAGACTGTCCGCAGGAGCTGTACTCGATCATGCGGAGATGTTGGGTCTGTAGTCCTACTGAAAGACCAACCTTCACACAGCTGACCACTATGGTGGCTGAGGTCAGTGGTAAATGAAAGTGATTGGAACAACGTGGAATTCAGTGCGAACTGCTTGGATGAAAGATTGTGCTAAATGTGCAAACAAATAGTAGCAATGTTACAGTTGGTACACACACACACACACACACACACACACACACACACACACACACACAAATTAAATAACTGTCTACTGCAGGGGTGGGCAAACTTTTTCATTCGCGGGCCACATTGGGTTCTAACATTTGACAAAGGGGTCTTCCTGGCCAAGCGGCTGTCAATCACATTCTTACCAGCCAATCAGAGTAAGGGCCGCCCCCATGTGAAGCTTGTACAAAACGGAAAGAAAAGGACAAAATAATCTGAACCAGAAAAATAGTTTCAAACCAACCAAAGATTTTTTGTCTGCTAGAAATTTAAGTTTGATCATTTTTGGCATCTGATTTCCATAGACTGACAGTATAAAAACAAGTCATTGCTTTTAAAAGCTTTTCAAAAGTGCTTTCAGAGTGAAAAAAATAAACATCCTAGTTAACAGTCTAAAAAAATTTGGTTTAAAGTCATTATTGAAATACCTACCTGCTTTTAAAACAATGACTATTTTGTAGGGTGGCTAATATTCAATTTATTCAATTTTTATTCATTAGAGAATATATAAATTATATATGAATGTATAAATAAATGAATACAATTTGTAAAATAAATAACAATCTTCCTTTCTATTTTGGGCTAATTTTCCAGGCACAACCTATGGAGGTCCGAGCAGTCAAGGACTTTGCAGAAGCTAGAAAACTCTCCATACAGGCGAACGATCTCCTCACTGTGATAGACCACGGGTACGACACACGTTCACATCTTGTGTTTGCTTTTGTCATTTCACACTTTCGTACTGCATTGCGACTGTTAAAAGTATTTCATAAAAACAAATTGAATTGAAATTAACATTTAACATGTGCTTTTAACATGTTTGTTTCCCTACAGTATGTTTGTTGATTACTTTTAAAATGATTTACACAGTCTACTGTTCATGTTCAGTCCAAAGTCATGTCAGTGAGGTTTTCTTGCTGTGATGGACCCAGTGGGTACTTGTTAACCAGCATTGCCTCCCTTGACATTCCATTCATAGTTTAGACTTTATTTAAGACACTTTCCCACCGTTTAAGTCGTTAAAAGGTTTAAAATGCAGAGACTGCAGGAAATACATTTTAAATGTTTATTTATGTGCATTATTCGGTACAATTCAGGATTTTAATGTTAACTGATTTTGATTAACATATACACATATTTTTTGTACTATATTAATACAATAAAATTGAGAAATAATAAGAAACTGGAAAATATTTTATAATTGTATAATATTTTAATAATAGTTTAGTTTCTCTTTTTTCACTAGAATAATAAATGGCCATCCTTTGCCTAAGCCTAAGCTAATATTGTATCCCTCTTTTGAAAGGCTGGAAATGAGTGAGTGGAAGGGGCAGAACCAGAGGACGCTGCAGGTGGGCTGGTTCCACCCCGCGCTGACCGCGCCCGCTCTCACGGCGGTGGTTTCTGCATCCGGTTCCTCTCTGATCTCTTCACCCGTCAGAAACACACTCCAGCACACTGGTCACGGAGACACGGACCCCGCACGGAGCTGGGGAAAGCCAGAGAGAACAGACGAGTGAGTCCATTACCAGCACTGGATGAAACATGATCGAAAATATGGGACTATACAAAATAGAAAAAAATTTAAATATTGTTATTTCAAATTGCTGACTTGTGCAGTGGTTGTCAATGGTATTGAAACCCCAATATTTTCTCTCTTTATTGTACTGTTAAACTTACAAAATAACGTTGGTTCACTTTTTTACACTCATATTGACAGAAAAACACAAAATTTCTGATAATAATGCAGATTTTATGCAAATAGTACCCAAAACAGTCTTTTTTGAGGGTCCTATGGAGAGAGATTTTTATTCTGTAGAAAACTGTCTGTGAAAAACAGCCCCATTACATGATGCCTCCACCACCATGCGTCACTGACTGTACTGGACCTATGCATTTACAGCCAAGTCCGACCAGTACAATCCAACACTTAATTGAAGGTATAGCACCATATGATGGATGATCAGAAGACCCGATCTAAAAATATGAGAGCCAGCATTTTATCCCAATACTAATATTTCAGTTAATCTTTTTGTAATAAACCTCATTTAATTCTCATTTAGTTTGAAAAATAAAAAAATATTAAAAGTAACCTGTGGCTCAGTGGAGCTGCACCAAAGGTTTGTGGGTTGGATTCTCAGCACAAGTCTTAAGCTGCTTTGTTTTTGCAAAGATGTGCTTTTTGCTCTTTGTTGAAAGCATCTGAGAAATACAGAAATGTTGAGCAAATATTGATGTGAAAAGAAGCAAACATTTTCATTTGATGCTTTAGCACGAGGCGATGGAGGATTCCACTAGCCAGAGAGAAAGACAACACCAACCTGAAAAGAATGGCAGGTGATGCTTCAAAACTCAAAGTGACATGCAAACCAAGCATGCGTGGCTAATGGTTTCTAACCTTCAGGGATGTCCAGGAGCCTGGAGTCGGTCCTCGGTGGCTCTCAGGACAAAAGTCAAGTTTGTGTCGGCAGCGCCCCGCAAAGACACGACCAGCGCAGGCCCATGCCCATGAACTTCCCCCAGGACCCCCGGAGGTTTAGCGACGCCGTCATCAATCCACCTCCACGTCCACCTCCGCCCAGATTCCTCAGTCCACCCTCCTCCATCTTCAAATTTGCCAAGCCTCAGATGATGACCATGCACGATCGGCGGATGGTGAACCCAGTGTCTGGAAGCTGGACCACTCACTCCACATCACAGCCCCAGTTCCAGTTCCAGCAGCCACCAGCAGGGGGCAGCAACCTCACCAGGATGGTCCAGCTGGCCAAGTCCAGTCCGCAGTTAGACGAAGACATGGAAAAAGAGAAGGAGAAAGAGCTGGAGACAGAACGGGAGACGGGAAAGGAGAGGTATCCTCCGCACATCGACAAGGAAGCAGTTGTTTCCCAAGTAAGATCCCAAGTAACAAGGTTCCTACGGGTGCTCGAAATCCTTGAAAATGCTTGAATCTCCATAATTTGTTTTCAAGGCCTTGAAAATGCTTGAATTTTAAACGAAGTGCTTGAAAATGTTAATTGTGAGGAAAAAATAAATATCGCAGTTGAGAATTTTAAATTAACCGCATGCGTTAATGCGCAAATTTTGACAGCCCTACTTTAAATGTACATTTTACCACAACAGTATGGTGCTGGAAAAACTAGAACATGGACCTTGAAAAGTGCTTGAATTTTATCTTCCCGAAAGTGTAGGAACCCTGAAGATGTTTTTTTCAGTGCTGGTCTTTTGCGTCAAGCTGTTTGGATATTAATGCTGCACTGGTTCAGGTTCAGGCGGCTGTGCATGGAGTGACCATCGAGGAGGTTCAGAAAGCCCTGCAGCGCAGTGAGTGGAGCCCCACACGAGCAGAACAGCTGCTGAAGGTGAGAGGACCAGCTCCGGCTTCTCTCCATGTTTGTACTCACTTGGTTCCCTGTCACTTCCAGACCGACCAGCTCTACTACATGAGCCAGTGCTCTCGAGAAGAGTGCCAGAAGATCCTCGCCAGCCTCAACTGGGACCTGCAGCGTGCCAGCAGATACATCATCAACCGGGCGCACAGCAGAGACAGAACCCGCGTGTGAACCTGAAACCCCCCTCTCGCTTTTAGCCCAATTTTGGAAATTGATCGTGTTGCATATTTTTGCTAAATCACTGATTATTGGTTTTATATGAGCAGAAGTTGGTCAATGTACTGAGTATTTACTGTACACGTTATGTAAATAATGACTTTTTAATGTATAGACTGTTTGACTTTAGCCGTTTAATAAAGTAAACAACGCTTTCCTGTGTTTAAAATGAGCCATTTTCTGTACAGTATAGACATACTGGAATACACACAACCTATACAACTACAGTATATAATGTTTTTCTTTTTCTCCATTATCAGCTCTCATGAATGTAGAAAGGTTTTCTTTTTGCAATGATCCATTGTAACAGTTTTATAAAATTAGCATATGATACTGTAAGCTTTGAGCTTTGAATATCATCATAAAAAACAAACAAAATAAAATTACTGTGGAAAAGAAAAATGTAGAGAACAATAACAGATAATAGTAGATAAAAAATTAAGTTTGTTACTAGAAAAAAAAAGAAAAAAAAAAAACCCTTGATGTTAAAATAATATAATCGAATTACTGTATTAACACAAAATAGGTGTAATAATTTTCTAAACATTTATTTATAATATTTAAAAAACAAACTAATGTTTAAAAAAAAAAAATATTACTTTTTACTTTGTTGTTGGGAATGGCTCCAGCTCCCTGTGAACCAGAAATGGAAAAGTGTTTCGGAAAATGAATGGATGGCATTGAGAAATTGAATTCTCATGCAGTTTTTTCCAAGTCATCATTATTTTTTATTCTTGTAACATCACAGTAACGTTTACAATATAATGCTTTCACTTCATGCGTTGAGATTGAACACAGTATAAAAACACATTCAGTAAACATACAAAGTATTCATTCTATAATATGTTCTATAACATTCCAAATATATTTCTAAACACATTGTCGGATAATAAAGATACTAATATATAATGTACAGCTACATTTTTCTACATATAACTACAAAGTAAATATGAAACCTCGTGAACGTCTGAGGGATTTGGTGTCTATCTGGCGCCCCCTAGAGGACCATGTAAAAGTTACCACAGGCCGCAAAAACCAAACCAGTGAAACTACGATCGCTGTACCGATTTCCAGAGTTTACTTTTTAAAATTCCCGGCGTTTTCTCATCAATGTGCACTCAGATTTATCCAAGAAAATTAAAGAATGGGGAAAAAAACATTCTGTAGTAAAACATAATACATACTAAATCTCTTTTGTCTCACATTATGGTCGGGAAAGGCTTGGTAGAATAAAACATAAAAATATACATGTTGTGACGTCAAATAAACAGGGCAGTAATAGTTGGCTAAAGGCTGGGAGCTTATTAACAAAGACTTTCCAAACCCGGTGAGACTTTAGGAGAACACGGTGCTGCGCTGGTTGGCGTCTCCGACCTTCTCAAAGAACATGAAATCCTGAACGAGAAAAACAAAAAGAGGTGAGAAGTCATGGAATAAACATTTCAGGGAGATGGTAAGAACATCTTATCGTACAGACAGTCAGAGGTGTCAAGTAACTTTACTCAAGTAGAATTTGGGCAATTGAGTAATTCTACCCCCCCCCCCACACACACACCTACTTTCGACTTCCACCTCTTACTTTTTTCAAATATGTGTACTTCCTACTCTTTACATTTTAAAAACCAGCCGCAATACTAATTAATTTCGGTTTGTTTTATTTCCGTTATTTATCTTATATTATATTCTTATATTAATAGTTATTACAAGACACTTTATATTGTTGAAGCTGGACAGAATAATTACTATTTAGGACACTATTTATTTATTTGAAAAAAATCTATTTTGTTCAAAATATTTGGCTATTATTTTGTTACAAGTTTTTACAGATTTAGTTTTATTTTATTTTATTACAGTAGTTAATTTTACACCATTGAAGCAACTCTTTTTGCATGTGCTGGAAGCTCTGCGTACCGCTTTAGCGACTGAACGAAGCATATTGGTAAATCGTTGATCAATTATTGTTAATTACTAATTGCAATACTAATGGCATTTTCCTGCACGCATGACTTTTTACTTCAAGTCGTTTTGCCAGTAGTTATACTGGAGTAAAAAGTTGAGCTGATACTTTGACTTCGAGAAAAGTATATTTTTTTTCTACTTAAGTAATGAATGTGATTACTTGTGACAGCACTGCAGAAAGTACACGGGATCTTCATACTCACAATCAGAAAGCAAGCACCCATCAGCACGGCCTTCATCTTCACGTCCATGTCCAGAGGAAACTGGATGCCGAAGTTGTCGGCGTCGGTAAAGACTTCTTTCAGAAGGCCGCTCCACTGCTTACTGATCCGACCAATGGGCTTCCCACCACCATCCTTCCCTTTAAGCTGAAGACAAGAGTGATGAGAAACCAGTTCATAGTTTCTCACGGGTCAATCCCGCCGTTCTATCCAAGAAAAGCAAACACCTCGAAGATCACGTCACTGCAGCAGCTACAGGCCAGACACGGACCCTCCAGCTTCATCACAGTCTCCTTGTTCGCTCCCAGGATGGAGAACACGGGGTAACAGGGATGCCAGTCTTGCTTCACATAGCCTATGGTTGTTCCCGGCGGAGCCTGAATCTCCATCTAGAGACATTCAAAAAGTGTGTTGTAAAGTCGGCTCGGAAAAAAATACAAGCTGGCCAACCAATGAGATCAGAGCTTCTGTTAATTCTTAGTTATATATACCTAATCAGGGGCGCCGCTAGCAGTTTCAGGCCCAAAGAAAACATTTACTTTTGAACCCTGTATCTGCACCCAGTCTTAAAATGCTGGAGATATTTTTTAAAGTGTTTTACAAGTTTTGTCATTGTAATTCTGGCTTTCTTTATTCAAAAAGTATCAGTAAAGAATAAATCACAGTAGATCATTGAAGATAATAAAATAACATTCCCTGTCAAAGTGCAAATAATGAAACATAAACTGAATTTGTTACGAAAAAAAGAGAAACTCCACAGCACTGACTAAGAGTCAAAGAAACATAATAAATAATAAAATAAAAGGTCTAACATGCCAGCAAGTTAAATGGAAAAAATCTCTGATCTTGGGTGCATATAAAAAAAAAAGGAAATACAGATTTTTAAAAATTCTTTTAATTTAACTGACCGATGTTGTAAGGGTCTACGAGCGGTTTTCTTCAACCTTATCTCACTTTACCGCTAGATGGAAACGTATTCTAAAAATAAAAGACTTCAACACAGGATTTGTGAAATCAATTGAGTCTGGAAAGTGCCCAAATCGTTCTCTCTTTGTTCCGTCTCTCCTTCCTTCTTCCTTCTAACTCAAATTCTCACAGACTCCCGTTTATTAAAAAGCCATAAAGAATAGCAAAGTTCGACACGTCAGAAAGCTACAGATAAAACGGAGTTCCTCCCTTTTGCCGTCACACAGCAACCGTCAAGGTTTTCTCACATTCGGACAATGGACACACGCACATTTCACAGAAAGTGAAAGTTAGAAAGTCCAGGTGTTAGAGGAGTTAACGGTTCAAACTCAGATAAGTTCTGCAAAAGAGGCTTTGTGCGCGCTTCTTCACGGGGCCTGAACTACGCACATACATAGACAATGCATATAAATACAGAAAATAAGATAGAAAATGACAAGAAATAAATTAATTAATTCATTATAAATGCATTTAAAGCTTAATATACTCAACACATGTCTTAAAAAGCTAAATTCAAACGCCAGGCCTTTTGCAGGCAAAATCATGCATCAAAGTTCAACTTTAAAGCAAATGTCTTTCTATTGACAGGAAAACAAGGACAAGCTCAATGTTTAAATAAAAAATATAAAAAAACAACTGATAAAACTATTACATAAAATAAAACTATTACATTACATAAAATAACCACATCATATTGAACTACATGACTTCAAAGAAAAGTATGTCTGAACCCAACTCATTGAGTATCAAAGCGACAAATTCGAAATATCTCGCTGTGATGATCACGTGACAGTCATGTGACTTTAACAGGACACAAGCTCTCCAAAAAGCTGGTATAGCTTGCGGGCAAATTTCAAAAAGCATTTTGTTTGATAATACAGGTAATTTCAAAAGACATTTAACAGTTCCAAAGCTTTAAAAACATGTTCTAGATTACATTCAACCTGAAAAATCTGACCATATTTGTTGAAAAATTGCTGATTAACATATGTCACATTGGCCTTTGTTTTTGGGTCTTTTGTTTAGTTTGGTAGCTTGTTGTAAATGCTCCCAAATAGGCAGTATTAATCGTTTGGATGTAGTTGGCAGGTTAATGCTAATTAAAAGGCTGTTGTGTTACAAAGCATATGTAACAACACAGATCTTTGAAAACAAAAAGTGTTATTCTGTAAAAAAAACAACAACAAACAAACAAACAAACAAAAAAAAAACATTGTGTTCTATGTGGGCCACTTGATCTGTGATATATCCTACATAATTGTCCCATGGCAGAAAGCGGACCTGCGATTTGAGAACACTGGTTTGTCCTGTGCTTCTTTCAAGTATTCTGGTACAAGTTCTCCTCTAGCTTAACCTGTAGAGCTGGATTTAGAACATCGATTTATTTGGACTATTTAAGCACGTTCGTGGATGGAAAAAAAGCACCTTTGCAATGAATGGCCTCTAAAAGCGTAAATCTTCTAAATGCATGAATGTAAAGAAACAGAACAAAAACAGCCAACACAATACTGAGTGTGACCGGTGACAGTTGAGTAATGCACGAGTAGTACATTTTTATCCCGGAGTCAATTATAACTCAGAGGTCACATACATGGCCATTTTGAGACCATAGGTCGCCTGAAAGGTCAAGATCGGAACTGAAAGACGTCAATTCGGACATGGGAGTCAAAGTAACAAAAATGTGCTGCCAAACTGAACTTATTTTGAGAAGTTCTAGTTGAATTAGGCCTTTGCATTATTGGACTTGTGTAATACCTCTTGCAGACAGCAGGGGCACCAGCAGGAGGCGCAGCGGTACGGGCGGATCAGGCGTATGACCTCGCGATCGGCGTTGTCTTTAATCTTCATGTCAAAGCTGCGCAGGGCACCGCAGCAGTTACGCGTACAGCAGTCGTTCTTCTCCTTGGCCGAGTAGATCTTCTGACCCAGGCTGTTCTTCACTTCATACTGGTTGTTGGTTTCAAACCCCAGAAATGCTGCAGAACACCAGCGTGCAAAATAAAACGCCGAGCAATGCACAAGACATACCTCAAAACTGGAAGTTTGTGGTCGAAAGTTGTGTTTTGAGGTTTAGACTAAATGACACACTCAATTTACACTCAATCAACTAAATATAGACCAACACATATACTGTGTGTGTGTGTGTGTGTGTGTGTGTGTGTGTGTGTGTGTGTGTTTACATGTATTTATACATACTATATGTATTGTATATAGTAAATATGTAGTTTATATAATAAAAATTTTTCCATATATATATATATTAACTGACTTATATATTATTTAACTTGTATACAATTTATAAATACACACACACACAGACACACATATAGATACGTATACTGTATATATTTTACTCTAAAAAAATATATAAATTAACTATATAATTTTAATATACCATTTTAGGTATATTATAAAATATAAATATAATATACCTATCTACCGTATCTTTATATTTTTGTTTTAAACATTCTGCAAACAACAAACATACGTGACGATATTATTGAGTTTCATTAAAATTCAAAATTAAAATTGAAATCAAAGTTTTAGATTGAAAAGTTGTTAGTGAAATCGCAAAACAAAAACAATCAAACAAGGACGTTATCGTAAATACCTTCTAACAGTTCTACTTTCTGATGAATGAGGATCTGGTCAATCTAGAATGCAAAAAAAATGTGAAATACCAACACGTTGACTTTACAGTAATTTAAAGTCCACCGCATTTAAGCCAGAATTAGTCAATCGTAAATTCTTCTAATAGAACAATGTGTGAAAAACACACGGCCTACCTGAGTAAGATACTCTAAACCAGGAGGAACTCCAACAGGGACGGTCATCGGTATAGAAACAGGAGCTGGAACAGGATGAAAACACATTAAAACTAATCTTCCATCATCTATAAATAATCTGTATTAATTCAATACAATATGTTACAAAAGCATCACAAATAGAGAATACACATCAAAAACATCCAAACATAGGCGTCCTTGCCTCCATACGGCTGAGCAGGTTGAGATGCTGGAGGACCTTGACCAGGCTGATACATGATTGGCTGATCTGGAACCGGCTGGTACCTGGAAATTAGAAATTACGTTTGTCGTTGCATAGTTTATTTTGGTTTTTGAAAGGGCTTAAAATGAAATAAAAATATATTTATAACAGACGTTATTTTTAAACCTTCAAGCAGTTTTCTGTAAACGTATTGTCCTTAGATTCCGTTAAAAAATACACAACATACCCGACTTGGAACCCTGCAGGTGGAGCTTGACCAGGCTCTCCGTAGCCACCCATGGGATAGGGGGGCACAGACTGACCACCAGGCTGGGACATGGGGTACGGAGACTGGTGTGGAGAAGGGTATCCTGGTTGAACACAATAAAAAAAAAAAATCAGAAATGAACAATTTATGAAATGTGAAAATAACTACAAACAAATGAAATGTTTTAGAGCCAAAAAGAGTTGCATAAAGTATTCCTGGATAGAAAGTCTGTTTATACTTTATTTGCATATTTCATACAGTATGCAGAAGTTGTGAGCGTCTTACAGTTTGAACGCGATATTCAACGCAAAACTTAAAAATCAGTCAGCTGATCAAATATCACTAAAGATCAATAAAGTAATTATTAATAAAAAAAAACTATATTATTACAGATTAGAATTCAAATAAATTAGAATTAATTAAAACTAGCCATGAGATTTGGTATTAATATTGAAGTTGAAGATATATAATAATAATATTAATAATAATGACAATATTTGTGAACTGCACCGCATAATACAATTCTGATGTGATTATATTAGAAATCACATGATTATATGAGAATCAGTACTCAGACACACTCTAATTTTTAGGTTCTCCATTCAAATTTTTCACCACAAATTTGTAAAGAAAATGCGACAAATTTGAATAAAAGGAAGAAAAGGAACAGGATTGAGATTCCCGACAGCAGCTGATGTCAAAAGTCATTTACGGAAATGAAACAAGCCAAAGCCACTCGGATGTATTGTGTTTACAATATGACGAATATAAATTCTAACAATATGAGGCGCGGCTCAACAATCACTCTTTACATTTTCTCGACAAAAGGGAGAAAACACTCTCCAAAGGTTGAATAAATCAATCATCCATCTCCACAGAATTCCACAACGCCTACAAAAGCAGAGTGACCAGAGCGTGCAGCGACTGGCCCGAGGTCCTTAAAAGAGTCCACTTTGAATGTTAATGGTCAGCTTATTTTACAGTTGCAAGTTTAAAAAAAAAAAAACTACCTAAACTAAACCAAACGTAACTAAACGTAACTAAAATCACAATTGCTTATGCAGCAGATTTAGCTAGATTACCCTTGTTGTTTTTTAATCAAGATATGCATAAACAGACTGCTGCGAGGGAGAATGTTTGTGCTCAGAAGAAACAAAGTCGTCTCAACATGCCTGAAATGCCTGTTTCTAGTGTTTTGGCTAACGTTTTTCAAAGTTTCATGTGGTTTCTAATGGAGCTCAAATCCATTTACTGCTTCAAACACGGCTTATTATATTTCAATACTGGCTAACAGGAAGCTGCTTGCATCATGTTAGCAAGCAGTTCACGTAGTTTGGATTTGGAGCGCTTTGCTGAGTGAGTTTGTGAAATAGAAAGCTGCGCGTATGTGGATCGTTCATCTTTCTGACTTAATCGATGGAAATCTGATTAAGACGTCCAGGAAAAAACTCAAAGTCAGACGACATATAAAAGACAATTTCCTGCTCAGAGTTAAGTTCATTTTATTAGAAAGTGCTTTCACAGTCGCAGATCCTCTTAAACATACACATATCGGAGCAAGCAGCAACTGTGGGGTTAATATTGATAAAAGTAAATTAAGGTCAACTTATCAAGCAGTTAATAATGTAATAGTTATGTAGAAATGTATTACAAAAAACTTTCTTTTGGGTTCCACTGTTTGTGGAATTTGTGGAATTCCAGTGTTTGTCTTATCTAATTGAATCAAGTCTTGTCTTCTTTTTTAGTCATGTCTAGTGTGGTCTAGTCCTATCTTCTTTTTATTTTCTTGTCGATTCAAGTCTGGTCTGGTACTGTCATGTCTAGTCTAGTCTAGTCTTGTCCTTTCTTTCTTTTTTTGTCAAATCTAGTCTAATCTGGTCAGGTCAGATCTAGTCCTGTGTGGTCTTGTCCTGTCTGTGTCAAGTATAGTTTAGTGTGGTGTGGTCTAGTCTGGTCAAGTCTAGTCTAGTGTAGTCTTGTGTCCAGTTCAGTTTCATTTTAGTTGTTGGCTTTTATCATTGACCACTGTTTTGCACAGGTTAGGTCTTCTGAGTTTGCTCCTCATGGCTTGTTCTGTTGATCTGGTACTTGTAGAACACAAGTGTCCTCACTGCATTTGGGTCTGTCCTCATCGGAGAATCCTTGACCTGAGCAGGAACTTGACTGGCATGCAACAATGAAAATCTTTAAAAAAAAGGAAGTTTAACAGCTCGGAGGGTTCAAGGGTTCGTGGCTTGCAGATTCAGATCGATCACATGTTGAACAATGTGACTCCCCGCAATGCATGACTAGCTTTCAGTCAATCTTGAATAATGCTGGTTTTGAGATAACCAGCCAAACAAAAGACCGGCCAAACCCATTTTATTGACAGACAACCTTGTGTTTTACATTCACCGGCTGCGTATAAACAACGTCCTTCAGTATATTCTGTTTTTCGCTAAATACCCAGTCAGCGAGAGAGAATTTTGGTAGGTGGTTCTTCATTATTAGAAGCACAAATGCTCCATAGATGACGGTGCTGTAATTTAGGCATAACGCTTGACAATAGATGGAACAGAACACGCTTTCTCACTGGCGCAACAGGTCAACGGTGCTTTTGGGGTTGATTATGAAGAAGAAGCTTCATTTGTGACCAGCGGTTCTGCAGAGAAAAAGTTCCTAGTTTCCAAACCATGGAACACAGCCACTTTTGTGGACTTTCCTTCCTGCATTCCCTTCCCACTGACACCAGGGGAGAATTATATTTCAATCAGAACAAATACCCAAACTGAAACGGATAGTTGGAACTTGCTTAGCCAGAGAAAAAGGCCTTTTATGATGGAAAGCAGGTAACTAACTAATCTGTACACAAACAATCAGTTTTCATCAGTCTGGTTGCCGTGGAGAGGATGTTGCATCAAACATTCATATATACAACAATGAAGTGGCATATCCTCCATTGAAGTGAATACTGAATTAAATTATATCAAATACCCAATTATTGATCATAAGAAAGTGATAGAACAGTGGAAAACACACTGAAAGGAAAGCGGTCATTCCTTGAAACACACAATCTCCTTCTTTTCTCAGACTATCTGACACAAACCATTACGTCTTTTCCAGCGCAGGCAGCAAACCATAGATTTAAAATTCAAATAATGAAAAACAAAAGTTCTGAGATAAACGGTTGATTACCTGGGGCAGACATTTTGAAGACGGGCCTTTGACTTTAGGACGAAGCCTTAGTGGATCAGTCCTGGAAGCTCCACGTGGATCTCGGGTGTGAATACAGGGCTGAAAACAGGCAAAACAGGTCCAGAAGAAATGTTGCTCCACTTTGTTTGATAGGACGAATATAAAGCACACACATATACTTATATTTAAACATGCACTAAATCCAAACGTGTGGTAAATGGTTACTTGTTCATTTATGGTCTGTGTTTGTTTGTCTATTATGATGTGTGCAGTGCGTTATGGGGATGTTTGTTTATTTATTTGTTTGGATTTGTTGTTGCTGTTGTGACGTGAAATTTCCCCGCTGTGGGACTAATACAGGATTTTCAATTCAATTCAATTCAATTCAATTCAATTCAAATTTCAACGAACCCAAGTGTTTTTGACAGAGATCAGATAACCACTCTGGAGATGGTATTACGTCATTACAGTGGGTGTGGTGACGGAAATAAAAATGGGCGTTTTTGTCGAAGTGGGGGACGGCGCGAAGAATTTTAATCGAACTAAACAAAAAAGGCCAATCGTTCTACATAAACAAACAAACAAACAAACAACGCAAAAGTGAATCAGGATATGAATCTTCTCTGCATTGTGAAATGTGGATGTTGTTTCGTTTTACGTTGACGTCCACTAGACGATTAAAGTTGACTTTGAGGTCGAGGTTTCATACTAATCATCAGTTTACTTCGTGTTGCACAGAAACACGACGACAGAGCAAGAGTTCCTCATCACACATCACCAAACAAAACGGAACCCACAACATTCACAAGTAAACTCTCACTTACATCTGCGCTCTGATAATCCACACGCCTCCGAAAACCCGTTTCTCGCAAAATTATCACTTACAGTTGCAATGATCGCCAGACGACTTGGAACACAATCAGATGTTTTATATCCTTTTGGGGTTACACTTCGATTGTTAGAAGTGCACACTTGGTGTGTGATAAATTTAACACAACGCCCAAGGCTTGATGCGTTTTCCCTCAAGACTCCGCCCTCTTTATGACGCATTATATTAGAAACTTGAGAATGGCACGAGACATCCATTAAGCAGCAATAGCAGCAGAAAACAACGTGGAAAATATAAAATGAAATTCAACACAAGTTCAATTAGGTCTTTTTTTAATACCAGAGCCATAATTTTACCGTTTTTTGTTAAGTAACCCTTTGTGAATGTTTTAGCTGTTCGTGGGCGTGAAAATATTTTTCAGTTCTCAACAGATGTAAAGCATATTTCCAACTTTAAAAACCATTTAAACTGTTAAAATGTGCGTTAAATCTGTGTTTGTGTGCTTCGGACTTGCAGCAACAAGTTCGAAGAAATTAAAACATGTGATCTTGTTATGATTATGTTTTGTTTATTCTTGATATATATGATTTATCCTTGTCAATAAACTAAAATGTGTCTTAGGGTTGTTTTGTATAGTGAAACAAACATGCTAAAGGACCTAAAGACCACACTGAAGTATATGTTTAATAATTTTCTAATTATGAAAAACAAACCAAAAACGCACTGCGAACAACACTGGGTTTATGTATTTATGTGACGTGACGATATTATGTTTTCAAGAAAATGTTTTGTCAAGAAATCCAACATGAAAATCAGAAGTTTATACAGTATTTTTAAGAAACCTGTTACGTGTTTGAAAGTCCGTTTTCTAGTCGCCCTCTAGTGGCACAAGTCATAAAAACTGATTTAGTTATTAAAACACATTTAGTTATTCAACTTATTTAACAAGTAAATGTATTAAACACAAGCAGCAATGAAAACGGAAAACACAATACATATACTATCAAATGCAGTACACAAAAAAAACATAATAAAAACAATCACAAACAATCTTTTATTAAAGTCAAGGCAATGTTATAATTTCTGAAATGTTAGCAAATAAATGTCTTTCCTTTCTTTTTCTTCTATGAACTTACATTTTTCTCTTGTATCGTGAACATACACACGTCAACATTAATTCAGGAATATTTTGGAGCAAACTTGATTTCAATTTGACAAGGAATTACATCACTTATAAACATGAGGTAAATACATTCACATAAACAATGCATTCTAAACAATTAATTCAAAATTTGCACCTAAAACAAACAAGAAAACTATTTACTCTCACTAAAGACAGTAGGTAGATTATTGAAAAATCTGTGTCGTAGTACTGGTCAGAAGGTCTGAAGATGGAGGTGTTTCTTTACTGCTTGAAATACTTTCTGTGTTTCCCACTGTTCTATCCCTATTACTTGGGTGTTTAATATGGTTTATCTCAGTGTTGTTCTTTATTGTGGAATAATTCATTTCATTGTTGTAGTTAAGTTCATAACTACAACAAATTGTCTACAACAAGTGTTTGACAACAAACTATCTCCATGACAGCTCTGTGACAACCTGACTAATCGAATGTTTGTTTATTGTTTAGTTAGTTACCAACTTTTTATCTGAGAAGACGCGAGCCTCCTCTCTGCTCTATCAATAAAAGGCCTTTATCTCAGGCTAATTCACTTCCTATGTTTCTCTGACCACCAACAAAGATCCCAAAATCTCCGCATCAGTACTGGACTCTTTGTGATCCTGCAATGTTCTAAATTTGGACGTTGGGACATTCTGGGTATTTATAGGGAAGATAATCAGGGGGAGGGGCTTGTCAAAAATCACACACACAAACACACACACACACACACATGTGGCAATTTGACTCAATTAGTGTAATCAGCGGCGACATTTGTTCTCCGTCTCCGCTGACAGACGTTTGGGTGGATTGCATTCATTCGGTTTAAGTAAAGGTAGTTTATTTTTCTCCATGCGCCGTCTTTCAACAGCCGGTCTATGTCTGGTGGTCCCAGTCTCCAGGAATAGCAATAATTAGGATAGGGAGGGCAAAGAGGAAAGGAGAAAACGTGTTGAACCGCGGGTAGGCCATCCACAGAGGCCTCTCCTATTTTCAAGTTAATGTATGTTTGTGCTTCCTCTGGTGATACTACCAGGGTCCCGTCCCGGCCGCAGAAGGTTCTGGTCTACGTGGACGGGCTTCCAGTGTTTTGCAACTGTGAAATTGGGCAAGAAACGTTTATCTGATATGTGAAAAGGCCACACACTGCGATTAAACGACAGCGAGAGTTTGCGCTGAACCAACTGAGATTTGCTAGATTAGCAAATCATATACGGTGATGAGTCTTTGATTTTAATATCAATTAATATATGTGCCAAACTTTTAAACTATTGATATAAAATTGTGAGTGGCGAGACATTTTATTTGGATTGCACTTAATATTCCAATGGCAACTAAAGTGCTACAGTAGTGAGAGGATTGGAAATGTAACAAAAATTTTTTTACACTTGTAGGCGTTTTACAGTTTATGTTTTACAGTTCTAAACACTTCTGAAAGGGGTGTTGAAATGAAAAAAATATCGGTATATTGTGTATGCTGCTGTATTATATACTACTACTATACACACTACTCATAGCGACTGAGAGCATCATTTGATAATGTGGGTTTTTTTTATTTCATAAAGAACATTTTCCATTTTTCCACTATAATTGTGCAGGATTTCAGCAATTATAACTAGAACATTCTAACAGCAGCATAACAACATGATTTTTTAATCACGTTTCATGCTGCTTGGGTGGGAAGTTCTCAGACACACACACACACACACACACACACACACACACACACACACACACACACTCCCTTTATCCATAATCTCTCTGTCATCCCATATAAACCCACCCCAGTTCCAGGTCTACAAATACCCCAAACCTGCATCTGCTGGTCAGAAGACTCACACACGAGGAACAAGCTTGTGAAAAAACATCTGCTGGACCGATTCATCCACTAAAGAGGTAAATACAGTACATATCTATAATTTGTAGGTTCTTGGGTTCAATTATTGCCGTATTGATGATTAATAATATTGCTTTGCTTATTTGAACATTAGCGGATAAGTAAAGCGTGTAATTACTCAACATTTAATATTATTTTAGAATGTGTAATATGCATTGTCTCTTAATATACTTATACTATACAAAAACAAGTAATAATAATAATAATAATATATAATTGTGTAAAATGACGACTATTGCATATTACAATGCTAGTTAAATTATTATTAAATTATTATTTAGATAGTTTTACATTTTACAGGATCCATATATTCTATATACTTTACACTAAAAATTATTTCCCTTTACATGGTAAAATCTGCAGACCTCATTAGCATTTTACATACATTTGACTTAAATATAATAATAAATATATTCGATTTATAATAAACAAAATATGTTAATATTTTATAAATACGTATTTATAAAAACAAATATATTGTCAATACTACTAATATATACATAAGTAAAATACCAAAGCATACATAACTGATATACATTATATAAAACTGCTATTACTCCTATCATACACTAATTCTACTAATATTTTTACTCTATATATAAAATACGCTACAAAAATACTGCTGAAATAATGATTAACGGTATGCTAATAATATGCTGTATGTAAGGAATATTCAGTTCACAGACACACACACACACACACACACACACACACACACACACACACACAAATTACACGCTTTTTACACATTATTACACACTTTACTTATCCGCTAATGTTCAAATAAGCAAAGCAAACAAGCAAAGCCGCATCGTGTGGCTGCCCACTGCTCCGAGTTCGTTCAGATGGGTCAAAAAGCAGAAACGAATTTCCCCAGTGAGGGATTAAAAGTGAATTTCTTTTCTTCTTTCTTCTTTTCTATAAATATACGTGTGTGTGTATATATACACATATAATTTCAAGTAAATAAACTTTAAATAACTAAGCTATAATGTAAATACCCATCAAAACTTGTCCAAATGATAAAATTACATATTAACTATAAAAATATTTTTCTATTGATAACATTTGAGAAACTCATATATAATGAAAATGAATGTGTACTTCTTGACTAACATACATTACAACATGAATATTGATGGTATCTTTGATTATGGTTGATAATGGTGTGTTACTGTATTACAGATCATGTATTTCAAGAGTTTGCTGGTGCTGCTGGTTGCTCTTCTCTTCCTCACCGATTCACTTTCATCTTTTGTGATTCCGGACAGACAGCGACCAAAAAGAGTAAATACAACAGAGTTTATTGACCCATCACATAAAGGACAGTCGTATAACATTAATTTCATGTCATAAGCATTTTTAATAGTCTTTGTGATTGTCTTCCAGAACAGTTACAGGTCAGACCAGATGTCGTCACCACAGATCTACGAGCTCTCAGATCTGGCAGATTTATTCCCTGCACATGAAGGTGGACTGACTCAGGACTGGGAGCCGAACCCAGGAAGATACCCGTCCTTCATTTCCCCTATAGAACCCATCAACGTCCCAGTGCCAGCCATCAATCGCCGCAAAACTAAAGACAAGAAGTGAGTGAACACCAGAATGCAGAGGTTCTTCACTGACATTTCCACTCTAACCACTTGCATTTCCTCCATAGGAGAAGAATCACCGTTCCTCTGGATCCCATTGGCAGCTCTCACTTGTCCACCAGAAGCAGAAAAGTGAGTTTTTCGTGATGAAAACACATTATGAAACTCATGCATCCCTGCTGACGCACTCTTTTTTTCATCATTTAGGAAGAACCAGGAGAGTTTAAGGAACATTTTGCAGAATGAGGAAGATTCATGAATATTGTTGATTTTATGGATGATTCATTTGACGTTATTCCCCACTTCTGTCTTTCCATCTCAGGATTATAAACTGTGATTTATTTATTTGCATTCGTCTCTGTAAACTGTAGCTCACCGGCGCCCTCTACTGGGACAAAACTGACAAGACACCGAACGTGTGTTGCTGCAAAATAAAATCGTTATAAAAAGCCTGGAGTCCGTGTCATCGAACAAAACGAATAATAAAAATGAATCTAAATGTATACATTTTATTTAAATCGAAATGTAATAAAATAAGAAGTCTTTAGTGCCAGTAAAGAAAAGTTTTATTTCTTCAAGTTGTTAAAGAAAACTATCGGATGCAAAAAAATAATATAACATTTGCTTTGCTCTTCTCGTCACTTTCACATATGTACACTTTTCAAAATCCGTTTTATTTACAGAGTGAACCGTGACGCAAGAACGAGGGGAGGTTTCCACTCGCTCTTGCATCACTGAACAAAGAAAATGAAACCGAGGAACAACAAAAGAATTCTGAAGCATAAATGACTCTTAGTTCAGTGTTCAACCCCCCAAAACTTGAAACAAACAATCAACCATTCCAGCTCAAGCAAAGCACAGCTCCTCTTGTCTTTATTTCAGCATCACTCTAAACTGAAATCCTCAAATTTAACGAAAAAAAAAAAAAAAAAAAACAACGGAAAACGACAGACCGAAGCACTCGGACCATATAAAGCACAGGGTTTAACGTACTGTACACCGCCAGTAGACCCCAGAACAACCAACGCCAGCTAAGTTCCAGCTCAACTTATTCCTTCTCTAAAGAACAAAACCCGTCTTTATATGCGTGTTAGGCCTGATCGCAACCACCTACGTAGAATCTCGCGCAGTAAATGGTAAAAGCAACTAACAGGCAAATATTGTATATATTTCTACAGCATTGCGGAGCAACACATCCGATCTATATCTTCGTTAAGCGAATGAAAAAAAAACATCGGCTCACCGAGAACAAATGTAGTCGCAGTCATGTCAGCGTCTCAGCTAAAACTCTCTGAAAAAACGAAAACGTGTGGATTTGCTGTACAGTTTTTAGAAATAAGAGCTCTGTTGTGCACCAGGCTAGTCGACGGCGTCATGCTAGATTGTCCCGAAGCTGGGAAACCCGCTTCCACGTGGAGAAAGATTTACAACTAACGATCAGCTCCAGAAGACCAACTGACCAACGCATTATTAATCAGTGAACCAGCGTTGGATCCATAGACCTGGGAACGTGTGGAACAAAAAGTCGGAGGACTAGAACTACGTTTGGTTTTGGAAAATGAAATTTGTGCTAGATACAAAACCCGGAGAACTGGGAACATTCGGCACCTGGAGAGAAGAGGAGGGGGCCTTGTCTAAGTGTCTTTTTTCTGACTTGAACGGCGAGAGTCTTTGCATTTGTGGCAGTTAAATATGTCGGGCACTTTGGACTTCTTGATTTTGGCGCAGGACAGGTGGACCCACACGCTGCACTGGTTACATTCTATCATGGGCCGTCCTGCAAACGGCTTCTTGCAGTAGCAGGTGATCAAGTCCCATGAATCATCTCCTGTAAGACAAAAGATGGAGAAGTCAGTGCTATTAAAGAAATTATATCGGTTAAAGCTAAATTAAACCATGCCATTGATACTTTTGTTAACATGGCACAGATTTGGGTGTTGGCGGATTACAATGATGATGAAGAGATAATTCCTCTCGCTTTGATATAAATCACCTGATTCAACCATAATGTCTTCATCCGCGATCCAAGTCTCCCCTTCACTGGAGCTCATCTCTGCCTCTTTGGTTTCCCTCTCCATCTTCACCTGGTCTTGATGCTCGAGCCCTGCTCCCTGGTCCGAATGGTCTTCCCCGTGTCCCATACCGGTCTCCGAGTCCGTCTCGCTGTGCGGCGAGCTTTTAAGCTTCTTAAGGGCTTTGGTAGGTTTGGGGTTTTTGCTGCGCTTGATCCTGGCACGTTTCTCGCCACCGCTGCTACTACTGTCGCCAGCACCTGAGCCCAAGGAAAGGCGCTTCAGCTTCTTGTCCTTCTTACGCTTGGCTTTGTAGAAAACGTCCCCCTCAAAGTAAGGGTCCTTAAAACACATTTTGTCGATCATGGAGCTGTCAGAGGGCAACCGCTGCATGCTCTTGCTGCTCTTGTTTGCACGGGCCTTGTGGACAAACGTGTGGATGGTATGCATGTCGGACGTACAAGACGGACTCCAGTTGGTGGCCAAGTTAGAACTCGCTCCGGCTTCTCCCGAAGCACCGGAACCGTTCGGGGAACTGGAGGACGCTGGAGACCATGGCTGCTCCTGAGAACAGCAGAACAAGTCCATTACTGAATTTACTCGACTCGAAGTTTGAACAAGTCGACTTTCAAAAGGGACGGACTGTTCCTACCTCTTTTGGAGAGGGCATGTAACCGGCATAGGCGAGGACAAAACTGCAAAACTTGTTGAAATCCTCCACTGTCCTCTTTTTCCTCTCCGATGGCTGAAGACGAAACACACACGTTAGTGTTTGGACAAGCAGTGCCATCTGTAGGGTGGAAAAGTCTCGATTCTCCTCTACTTACCACGGTCTCGGCTTTGCACTTGAGTAATGAATCTGTAAAATAAAACAAAACAGATTAGCGGTTGTGCGACAAGGCTGAAGTAAACCGGTCGACTCCTGCCGTTTTGAGCCGAGCGCTTCAGGTAAAAAGATCTTGATGGTAAGCTAACGTGCTAATTGCTACTTCTCCTCAGACCCGGTCGAGTAAAACGTACAGATCAAACATGCGTGGCACCATTTTATTTGTACACGTTAATTAAGAAAAAACGGTTTCGAGTGTGATGTACATAAAGCGGTTTCGATAAATTCGTCCAAAAGTCCACCAGACGGAAAAGGCGACGACGGCAGCCGCATGTGGCTAACGACAGACCCGCGACGTCGAAACATAACGAAAACTCCCCTGTCGTGAAAGCGTTTGCAAACGATTTCGGGATTTAGACAACGATTCAGTCTGACGGAAAATGGACACCGACTATACAGCAAACGCAACAAAGACAGGTAGCGAAAGGCAACCACGCCGCGACGTGAGTCGTTCTAAGTAGACGCGATAATTCGTTTAGGGGGAATTAAAACTATCATGAGAACATATGATCCGGGCTCTGGATGGAAGCAGAGGGCGTCTGGTCGTGGAGACCTGCGGCAGCGACACGTTTCAAGCGGCGCTGGGTCACTTTGGGCGAAGGCAAAATGCGCAACGCGACGCAGCTGCGGTTTGTAAACGTGACCGCCGAACCGACAATGCAGAAAAGAGAGACTTGTTGTCATCAAACATAAGTTTTTGGTTCACACGAGTGATAAATCGCGCAGAAACGTCGCAGGCGCCCGCTAAAACAACTCGAATTGCCTCAACTGGGCAACAATAACAATGACGCACGCAACTGGATTTCTGTGGATAATTGTGGCTAAGTCAAACACAACGAGCGATTTTAAGACAAAGACGCGATTCTTCGTCGCGCTTTATGTCGAATTAAGGCAGTTTTAAGGCTGCTAGCAGGCTAGCTGACTCTGCTAAACTAATCGACGATGGGTGTAGCCGATCGCCACACATTTAAAGTTTAAATATTTCATTCACACGTCTAGAGATGCATTTACCTTGATGCTCGGACATTATTCCAAGCATTGTCTCCCAAAAACAAACAGTTCCTCTTCACTTAGATGACACCGAGCAGCGTCGATCCTCGCCCGGCTAGGGCGCAGCGAGCCACGGTTGAACAGATCGAGTTTATTTGCTCATCGGAACGATTCGAACGACGGTCTCCACTCGGTGTTGAAACGTCTACGCGGCTTGCAGCCCTTCTGAGTCGACTGTCGCTGGAAACCGAGTCCTCGAGACTGACAATCTAACTTAATTTTTGTCTGGAAAATAATCCATCTGGCAGGACGACCGCCGTATCGTCAAGTAAACGAGGTCCCAGTGATAAACAGCGGCTTCTGCATGTTTCTGCAGCAAGTTGAGTATCAACCGTCCGTTTGCTCTATTATCTTCTTCCGACGAATGTGGAGAAAGCGACCAAAGTTCTTCAAAAATTACGTCTGCGTGTCGCCTGAAGCGCGCCTCACTAGTGTCGACGGTGTCAAGTGACTACAGAAAACCCCTTGTGGTCAGAATAATGTTAGTCCTATAACTTGCGCACAACTGCTTCACGGGATATGTAGTTTAGCTTCTGCGATTCGATAATGTGAAAGAGCGGCCAGCTTCACCGAAAGCATCACACCCCACAATTCCTAGTACCAGACTCGGGTGAGCTAGACTTGTGGGAAATGTAGTTGGACATAACGATCAATTTCCTCACGCTCTCTCACTGTAAAAGTGTGAACTGAAAATTCTGCGATTGCGTAGTTGTGTTAAAAAACAGATTATATGACATGAAGTACAATTGAAAAATGCATTGCATGTTTTCATCATTTTTTATGTAGGTCGCTGGTCACGTTTCCTCATAAAACCACTAAATTGGGGACGGATACACGTATTTACGCATATGTACTAGTGTTATTGTATAAATCAGCAGAATTAATCTACTTTAAAAAAGGATTATGAAAAAAGCATTAAACAAGCATCGTTTATTCCTTGTTCTTTTTTTGCAAAGTGGCTCAGAATAAACGCATAATATGTGTAATATTTAAAATAATAATAATAATTATTGATTTTTGTGTCAATAACTTATATCGTACAATGAGTATTTAATTTTTCTGAATTACGGTTAGAAGGAAAAAATGTTAAGATCAAAACTCTCAAGAAAATGAGCAACAGAGCGCCACCTATATGTCAGGATGTAATGTGAAACGCACACACCTCTCTCATTATTTCAGGTCGTTGACCAAACCTCTCGTCGGAAGCAGCGACACGACAGTTTCCTTCTCAAATACCCCGCGGTGTGTACGGCATTTCCTCGACGAGCTTGTGGGCAGCATAAAGACACTTACATTCGCTTCAAACAACAGCAATTCACGAAGAAGAAATGTCCGAGAAGGACCCCAAACCCCCTCAGGATCTGACGGTCGTGGTGAGTCTTTTTTTCACGGAGTTTCAGTCTCTGATCTTGAATTGTTTAGCGTCGTGTAATGACTTTACATCATTAGGTCATTCCCACAACTAATGAACACGCACGTGCAAGAACGAATGCTGTATTATTTGATGACCACACCTTTCTATCACTGTCTACAGGGATTTAACATCTACAAGATTTGTGCGTTTCTAACAAAGCTCGTGTTTAACCCCTAACGTCGCGGTAACCCGGACTGATGTTTTGAGGTTTCTCTTGTTACTATGGTTTCGTTTCTCGCGTGGGCGGGAGTGTGACCCGTGTGTGGGAAGTCCACGCAAACCCCACGCGCCTTTAGAAATATAACGTACAATTTTCATACGTCTGCTTTTGGGAAAGGTACCGTAGTTTATATTCTAGATAACGAACATGTAACGTTTGAATTGTAGTAAGATTCAAATGTTCCTTTCTTCTACTTCCTTTCTAACTGTCACAAAAATGCTATTTGATACGGTTGCATATCTATTTTATTAAATGTCCTTTTGTTTTGTAAAGGTGCAGACATTATTGCAGCAAATGCAGGACAAGTTCCAGACCATGTCGGACCAGATTATTGGACGGAATATCCTTTAATGTGCCGGTTTTGTGTGCTAGATTATTCTGACACAACCCTAATTTGAGTGCAATGGTTCTTCTTAACCCCAACACTCGATGAAATGAGCACTCGAATCGATGACCTGGAGAAGAACATCTCTGACCTCATGACTCAGGCTGGTGTGGACGAGTTGGAGGACGACGGCAAAATCGCAGAAACCTCTGGAACAGCCTGAAGGAAATGACCAGCGTAACCACAGTAGGTGTACGGAGTTTGTGCTAAAAATATTATCAGTGTTGCTCATCACAAGAAACAACGCGAGTCGGAAACAAACATGAGTTTTTTAATGCTGTGGTTTTTTTTTTCTCTTTCAGACCGCCAAGGATTGTCTACTGTAGTTTCAGGATTTCAAAATGTGAATTCATTTTTTAAAATTAATTACAAATGGTGCTTGCTTGTTATATAACGAATTTTGTCTTAACAACACAATGGGCATAATAACTCGATAATATCCTTTTGTAATAATGCGAAGTTTGTTTTCCGCATGTACAATATAACCGCTTTATACCTAAGAAGCACGTGAGATGACAGTAGGAGCTCAGCGTTGAAATGTGGTGTACGTTTTAATGAAGGGTGCATTCTTTACATTACTACATTTAACAGGAAAAAATTTTTCTGTCCATAAAAGCAACCTGTTTTATTTTCTTCATCATCGTGAAGTTCTAGGTCATGCCGTTGTTGCTAAGTAGATGAATTATTCAAACTCAGATCGCTTTAAATTGAGATGACATTTCGTAAAGTATCCGCTTGGCGGCGCTATTTTGTTGTTTAACAATCTAAGTGTTAAAAATCTTCAATGTAACCAGTCGTTCCAATAAAATCAGTATATTTCGTCTGTGTTATTCTGAGAAATTGCGCAGTTGATGAGTATATGAGCAACGTCACTCCTCATTTTGCTTATTTGATTTACTTGTAATCTACTTTTAAAGGTTATGTAATATCATTTATTAACAAGGTCCTTGTCTCGTCCTATCCTTGTCTTTTCTTTTTTATGTAACATTTCAGAGTCATATGATTCTCATTGCCAGATTGAACAGCTCTAGGGTGGGCAAACTACGGCCCGAGTGTCGCTTCCGGATTATTGATTGCCCTTTCAATCCGGCCCCCAAGTTATAAAACATTTCCCTATATATATATATATATATATAATATATATATATATATATATATATATATATATATATATATATATATTATATATATATATATATATATATATATATATATTGTGTATATTGTGTATATATATATTGTGTATATATATATATTGTGTATATATATATTGTATATATATATATATTATATATTGTATATATATATATTGTGTTATATATATATATTGTGTGTATATATAAATATATATATATATTGTGTGTGTATTATATAAATTATATATATATCTTTATTTATATATATATATATATATATATATTGTGTGTATATATAAATATCCATAATAATATATTGTATACCACACCCATCCACCAGTTGATGGATGAACACCTCAGATCTTTCTGATAAGTCACCCAAAATGTCTTTAACAACGTGGTTCCACTAAATGTAAGATGTAAAAGACGTAAAATAAAATAATGTTAAACATCACACCAGTAATACAGCTTTGTTTAGTCTGTGTTCCCCTTATCTTTTCCGATCTAATTTTAAAGTTTACTCAACTAGAATTTTTACGGTACTTCCTCTTTCTCGCGTGATTGTTTTACTCTAGTTATTACGGTAAACGCGCGCCGCTTTACACGTTTGTCTCTCCCGCGCTCTAATACGGACTGTGCGCCCACAAGACAAGTTTCTACTCCACACGTCTGTGTGAAGAAAGTAAGTGATTGTTTAGCTTTTTTACAAGTATTTTTCTGAATTCAAGCGTTACATGTCGCGGTTGGTTTGATTCAAAACGGCGTGAAAATGGTTTGAAAGCTGTACTCACATGTTTGAAAATGTACTCACAATCCCCATTAAATGCGTTAAATTAACGGTTAAAGCATCTTTGTAATGTTAATACGTGTATAATGCCTTGAATGGAATCGAGGACGCTTGTTGTTGTCGTTAAAAGTTACCGATAACATCAATTCGAACTTAAATCGGACCGCGTGTTTTCTACTGGCGTTGAGCATTTTGTCTGTTTTATTGGGTGATTTTTAAATTCGTGGATCAATCACTTTAGGGTTTACAAAAGAGACAGTGGTGCCTAGACTGACGTCGATCTGGTTATTGCAAGCAAAGCCTTTTATTATAAACATGCTTTAGATTTATTTGCTGCCGTCGGCGTTCTGTGTGTTATTATTTATTGTTTTGGATAGTTTTTGTCTTCATTCACGTCAGTGGTCTTCTTTGCGTGGGACTGTTTGTTAGCTTATCATTTACAGTAGCTGTTTTTGCAATGGATGTGTTACTTAACTTTACTCTATAGATCAGAGCGGTACAAACGTACAGTAAATTAATATAGTATTTTGCTGTACTGCAACGTCAGCTTTAAAAGTTTCAGTGGGTGTGGAATAAATATTAGCAAATATTAGCTAGTATTAATATAGCCACCATTCGTGTGGCATTATGTGACAGTAAAAGATGCATTATTGGTGAAAAACACATTTTGTTACTGGCAACACGTTTTGTTTCAGAAGAGCTGAATCATATGGAAAACAAACATTCCGAGAGTGTTTAAAGTGTAAACATAAAGACTAGTTATAAGTTCAAAGGTTACTCATTAGGTTTAGAACTGTGTGATGTTTTCCACAAATGACACATACAACTTGTTATTGGACATTTAGTGGATATACTAACCATTAACCAACCATACGACAAGTTGACAGCTCACATGAAACCACCATTCAAACATTGGGACCTTTTGCTGGTACAAAAAAATGAAGGGAAAAAAGTAATAGGTCTTTGAGGAGGCGGCGTGCTGTGCCCATCAAGTGAAGCATTAACAGTTCTGACGGAGGTAATTGCTGGAGTCTAGTCTAATGGCCGCAGCATCACTAAGCCTCAGACCAGAACAGAGTAGGAGGGGAATTTTTCTGGTGTGCTTGTCTTTTGTGATGGCTGTTGTTACAAAATTAGAATTGTGAAAAGTCAAGGTCTTGTAAAGTGCATCCTGTCCGAAGCTGTAAAATGACCGCTTGATCTGTCGCCGTCCACTTATTGATGAATAGCTGTTAAAGACACTGACTTTATTGAGAAAGTGCAACACTAAACACTGGGGGTTGATATTAAATAAACCTGCAGAAATATTAATTGAATCCGGACTGTTTAATCCTGTTTTAAAACCTTTAATCAAAGTTTTATGTGCTCATTTGTGTCTGACAGTGAAGTCAGTAAAGATGAAGACTTTTAAATTTCAGCTCGATTAATGTTTGAGCATTTTTCACATTGGTGTTGCATCTTTAATTCAGTAAATTTATATGATCTGGATTATAAACGATCTGTTTTTTACATTATTCTTATCACAAGGGATTTTTGTGGAGCTAAGTATGTAAAAAAAACCACCCCCTGGCACAAGGTGGCACTGAAGAACAGCCTTTGTGACACTCGCTGGTCACATTTGCGTAATAACATAAAAAAAGATAGTTTATTTCTACTGTGTTTGGCTTGTGCTTCATTATTTTATGGGCTGATCTTCTCTTAACTCACTGTCTTGTCCAAAAATGAAATTAAAAAGCATTAATTCTGTCTTATCTGTCGGATTTCAGACTATAGTAATATTGTGAATTGAACAGCACTTCAGGAAGTGAAATAAGGCAGTGAACTCCTTTTATCATCTTGGGATACTTACTGATTTTAAAGGTAATCAAATACCGACGGCATACGGTGTTTAGCGCAGCGTCTTGGCGTGAAACCAGTTTGACGCTCCTAGCTGAACTGCTTTATTTGTTATTGCCATGAGCCGAAAAGGAGACACGTGGGAGACAAATTCAATAGCGGTGAAAATAATCAGGGAACCTGTTATTAAAGTGAAAAACTCTGATCTTTTTGGACTTTCTACATCATACTTTGACATTTATTCGTTGAAATAACAAAAAACTGTAATGTGATAATAGCTGAACATATTGTAAATCTTATATCCTAAAACGTATTCTTATATCCTTAAAAAAAACTTTCAACAAACTGTGATGATTTTGGATTTGAAATTTTGAAAGATTGTTTATTGATCCACAATCTAGACAATTTTCAGTGTTTTCCATATACTGTATTTATAATGCCAGAATTTTGTGATTTCCACCGCGGTGCTGTCAGGTTCACACACAGCAGGCAGCGATCACCGCAAGTACAGATCAGGAATTATAATCCTGAGACTGAAAGGGTAAATGCATCAAATTACCATCTTAAACAGCCTCGTTTGTGCAGTTTATCATGCAGGAAATATTGCTTTTGTTTTACTGTTTGAAAGCAGCTTTACTATTTGTACATGTTTCTGTCTGTCTGTCTGTCTGTCTGTCTGTCTATCGATGCATCCATCCATCCATCCATCCATCCATCCATCCATCTATCCATCCATCCATCCATCTGACTGTCTCAGTCAGCATTTTTTATCTTTGTGTTCGTTCGTGATAGATCTATCTATCTATCTATCTATCTATCTATCTATCTATCTATCTATCTATCTATCTATCTATCTATCTATCTATCTATCTATCTATCTATCCCTCTATCCCTCTATCCCTCTATCCCTCTATCCCTCTATCCCTCTATCCGTCTGTTCGACCAATTGTCTTTATCTGTCCGTCTGTCTGTCCATCAATCCATCTGTAAGTCTGTCTGTCTCTGTCAGTATTTTTTATCTTTGTGTCTGTTTGTCTATCAGGCTGTCCGTCCATCCATCCATCTTACTGTATGTCTGCCTGTCCGTTCATCCATCCATCTGTCTTTTTGTCAGTACCTTTAACTCTGTCTGTCTGTCTATTCTGTCCTATCCTGGATATTATATTCTGTTATAAACGTATCTGAAGCCCTCCATGCCTGTCATATAAACATACCTTTGCACTCCAAATATGTGCTTTGGGTGAAATGTTTAATCTGTCAGAACCCACTTCATGTATTATGCATGACTGTAAATCCCAGCCAGATCTGCGCTGACCTTTCTTATCCGAGTGTGAGAGCGTGTCGTCATGGCAAAAGAAGGTGCGAGAGAGCACGAGCGGCTCACAATCTGAGAACAGTGTGATGATCAGTGCGCAAACCTCTTTTTTCCCTTTTGATTTTTCCTCTTCTTCCTCCATATGAATTGTTTTCCTAAGCCATGCGAAGCAGTTAATGTCAAACTGTTGGTGCAGGTCAAGAAAGCGCTGGAACAAGAGGGTTACCGAGCAACGGACACTTGGATGTCTGTCTTCATTCTGTCATTAACGGGTTTGTGTCAATAAAATCTGTTTTCTTTGGTGATAAGGCCCGGTGTAATACTATTTTTTTTTCTCACCATTGAGATTGAGTTGCTATGGGTGATACAGTTGAATCTGATTTAAAACGAATTTATTGTGAGAATGAATCGGGCCAATGCCGTTCAACTGAATCGAACTCTGAATGCTGATTGTTTTTGGTTGTAGAAGGAGGACGAGTTCAGGTCAGCGCTTCAGCACAGCACTTTCCATCCATAAATGGGGCTTTTCTGTTTAATCGGTTGAGATGGTGTTAACACAAAAGTTGTGGGTCGGATGCCCTGGCAAAGCATGACGTTTTGTGAATGTTTTAGCCATAGTGAAATATTTTACTGTATTTATCAGTGTCAAGTCAATAGACCGTAACCCTAACCCTAAATTTCAGTCACCTAAAAACTCATGTTACATTCTACAATTATGTTACATTCATCATGATCATCTCAGATCGACTTAAGTTGTTCAAAGACTAAACGATTTATGCAAAAAAGCTTGTGATTTTGCCAAATACGAATAGTTACTTAAATCACGAATTAGATCACATTTGTTGCTTGTCAAATAATTCTAAAAGAATATATTAGAATAGTTATAAAATCTAATACTTTGCTTTTTGAAAGAGATTAAAAAGCTATTTTTAATCTATAACCCAATCAAGGCTTTTATTTGTTTAGGCCTTACTTGTATGGAATTTTGTTTTCAGAAATTTGTTTTCAGATTGCGCTTAAGATTTTTTCTATTAAATTTTGACACAAAATAATGCAGTTTTTTAATTGTTACACAGCATCTGTACATTTTTTTTCTATAAATCCTTAAATGTACAATATTTTCCCAAACCTTCTACAGCTATAACATTTATTATGTTAATCTAACTAAGTTTAAAAAAAAACTAACACACACACACACACACACACACACACACACACACACACATGTGCACAAACACAAAACTGAAGTTTCAACCCCAGGATTTTTATTGAATGCTCCAAAACAGTAACATTAAAATTATTCAAAGTTAATCACTTTTGAATAAAACATTTTCTAAGAGTATTAGAGTATATAAGGAGTGATTCATTTGAAAAAATGAAAATGATTAACCAGGTTTAAGAGTAATGTGAAAACAAAAGAGCAGGTTAGTAAAATCATTTGAAAAGAAATAGTTTAAAAACTATATTTTGAAATGAATCACAAAAGCAGAAAAACCGTTATCGATTAGGTAAAAGCTAAACGTTGGCATCAGAAGAAATGACATCATCATATTTGCTTTTATCAAAGAACCATCCGAACTCTGGAACGATAAGGCAATGAAAAGTGATCTAATCACCAAAAAACGTAATCTGATCTGTTACACATTCACATTCAGAATCCGGAAGATCAGATTCTTGAGTTTTGACCTCGATTTCAGTGTAAGCGACTCCTTTATACGTGCCATTGACTTTATACTGTAGGACGCTGCCGTTCGTGCAGGTGATCACCATGGTGCCAGTGTACGGCAGGTCAAACGCAGCTCGGCCGATGGTGACAATCGCATCTATCTTCTTCTTTGGAGGAACATCTAAATTGGTGGTGATCGTTTCCGTTTTCTTTTCCGTGTGAGTCTGACCATACATCCCAGTAACCCCAATGCTGAAGGTGTAACCTGTTGTGGCATCAGACACGCCTGGAACTCCGGCCTTCACAGTTATACTGAACGTGGCTGTGAAACTGGCACTGATGGACCAGGTGGAGGTTTTAGTGACCTCCTTTGAGGATTGGATGGTCTCCTTCTGGGTGACGGAGGAGTGGTTGGTGTACGTGGCTGATTCGATGCTCTCCACCACCACGTCTGGGATGAGTAGGTTGATATTGGGATATTCAACCTCCGTGAGAACAGCCGACTCAACTTGATTGAGAAACAGGAATCCCATGAGGTCGATGTCTGCTCCTGATCTTCCTATGATGCCCAGACAGTATCCGGATCCGACATCGGCGGGATATTCGGTTTTCAGGCCCCATTTCGTCATTTTCACAAAGAATTGTCCTCCCTTGTTGGTCTTGAACAGGATGGCGCCAAGTCGGGTTCCTGCTCCGTTCCCCCACAAGGACAACGAGCTGATACACTCTCCGGCCTGGAACGTATACTCTTTATACGGCCCGGACGGAATTCCAAACTCTTCCACTCTCCCGTCAGAAAGCCAAGCTCGGACAGCTTTTATTCGCGAAGTTGCCACCCAGACGCCGATCTTCTCCAATCGCGCGCCATTGGCTTCACCTGTGAAGGAGAAGGGGCTTCCTCCACCTCCACCAATGAGCATCAGAGTGGTTGGGTAGGACATTTCTTGAGGAACCTAGACCTGAAAAGGATGCCAGAGGGAATCAGAATTCTGATGGATGTTCGGTATGGCACTTAAAAAATAGGGTTAATGTAAAAATTGAAAGACAATTTTGGAAGTTTTTTTAAAGACATTTCATCATATCTTATTGGGATTATTAAGGAATATTATGTGATTGAATGAATAATTGGCTGAAGTCAATTTTCTTCTGGGAGCTTCTGGCTTTACTTTAAACCACTAGGTAAGCACAAATGACAAAACAATTCACGTATACGTAAGAATAATCAAGCGGCAAAGTTAGGTATCTTTATAAAAAACACTCACAAAGAGAAGCTGGAGAGAATGAAGAGTTGATCTGGTTTCTTCTGAGAAGAGTGTTGGATGTGTGGCTGCTTAAGTAGAGCAGGGATGGAGGAAGGTTTCTACTCGAATGAGGAAAGGATTCTGCTTGTGTTAGAATTACTGGTAACCTTTATCTAAAAATGCATTCGATTTTATAATAAAGTGAGTTCATCTGATGACTGCGTTGTTCATTTCTGCATTTGCTCTTCATTTCACAATCATTTCTTATATGATGATTTCGATGGCTCTTTGGATTCTGCGTGTGTGTTTCTGCACATTGAGCTTTTTTAACACAGCAATAAAACTTACCGGTGTTGAAGTTATTTCTCCTCAAGCACTTTTTAGTTTGTGGCAGTTGTGGTCCAGTGGTTGTGAGTTGGATCTGATGTTTCTGGTTCGAATCCCGTTCCGGCTGATTGCACTGACCCCCACATTCTCCCTGACACCATGGCTTAACGCTGCCCACTGCTCCGGGTGTGTGTGTGTGTGTGTGTGTGTGTGTGTTCACTTCACTGTGTGTGTGAGTAAGTTCACTGGAGTGTTACAGTAAATGTATTTACACTGTTTTTATACAGTCCCTAGTAACAATGTAACACATTTTGTAACAATGTTGTAAAAACACAATATATATATATATATATATATATATATATATATATAAACATGAATATTGCACACGTTGCTTGTTTTTTCATTTTTTCGTTTATTTAAAATAAAAATGTAAAAAATAAATAAGAAAATAAGTTTCATTGAGAGGCCTGGTTAAAAAAATCTCACAGCAGACAAAAGAAAAGTAAACTGTGCCAGAGTTTCTATCTTTTCTAATTCTCAAATAAAGTGGTTTTGTAACTATGTAAATATGTGGACATTGTTACGCAATAATATTTTCGTCGAGACTTTGGGATCGGTCCCGAATAGCAGCTTTCCCGATCAACCGGGGTTCAGGTTAACTAGAATTGACTGTTTACCAGAAGATGGTTGACGTCTACGTATCTCCATTGGTTTGCAGTAATAATAATAATAATAATAATACTAATAATGTTTTTATTCTTTAGGTAAAACAAAAAAAGGTTTATTTGATGCCAAGTGATGTCTGGACGAGGGGCAGTTTTCATAAAATCACGTCATAATAATTTCACAAGAAAAACTGGGATGTGAAACTGTTGTGAACGACAGATGTTGGTCGTGATTCATATGCAATCAACAGATTAAACGTTTAAAGGTCAAATTGAAGATCAAGGTTGAAACACAGGCAGAATTACATCAAGGAATAGGCAAAAATCACTAAAATAGAAATGAACAAGACAGGACTAGCAGCAAAACTGGGGAAAACACTGTATGATTGTAATAGTTCCTAATTATAATTGTTTAATAAATATTTTTTATTTAGAATTATTTTTTTCACAAAATATATCACCATGTAGGAAAGTGGGAAAAAAAAGTTGTGGAAATTTAAACATATAATAATGTAATAAAGTGGTTTAACCCAATATGTGTGATAATGCCAAAATTATGGACTACCACAAATAATTAGTTATTATTGGAAAAAAATCATTGATTCCAAATGATTTAAAACATTCTATCATTCTTCTGTTTTTCCGCAACTGAACTAAAGAATTGATTGTTTTGTCACTGTGGAGCTGGACAGCTGGGAGTTTTTCATGTGTCCGGAACGCTGAAGTTAAAAGCGTTTGCTCAGTCCTTGATCTCGGAATCTGGAAGTGACATGTCTGGTCTGCAGAGACGTTTTGATGTTCTGCTCTGTCCCACTGAACATCAATCCATCCCCAGCCATGTTGCTGGTGACCTCTCAACATCTTTTCATTCATTGTGCTGTTTGTCCAAGTCACTGAAACCACTCTGCGTTTTATTTTTTATATTGTTTAAATTGTTTTTGAAACATATGTTGATTATGAGTCCGATTTAAAATGTACAGCATAAGTTAGGTAAGCATTACATTTGTGTGTATTAATGATTGAAATGTGGTTCTGCAAATTTGAAGTCATCGTCTTCTGAATCAGGGCGTTTGCCATCAGGCCACTTCACTAAAGACTCTTCTGAAAAAGAACAGAAGAAAAGCAAAGACAAGGAAAGGAAATGAGATGCTCAGCTCTTGAGGAGAAGAGACACCATTAATAATAGCCGACCTAAAATACCTGATTAGTGATTAAAGAGGCACGATTGCTGAATATTTATGGTCATTTTAAAAGCCCAAAGTTCACGCCATTGGTGTTTCCAAGCAACTAATACAACATCGCTTTTGAAGTGGAGATAGTCATGAGATTAATGAGTAAATGTATGTGCTGAATAAAAGAAAAAGATTTATGTTTGGCGTCTCTGGACTGTATAATCTGTCGGTTTGTATATAAAAAGATATATTTTGTAAAAACTGTTGAATGCTGGTTTGCCTGAAGGACTTTTATTTTACATAAACTAATAAACAAAACATGAATTAACCAATTACAAATTATTTTTCCATTTTTTTTTAACTGTGAGTGTTTCAGTTCTTGCTTTTATTTCTGTGTTTTATATGAATTTCTTTTTATGTATAAGCCATGTGTTCCTTGTGCTTGCTGTCAGTGTATGTAAATAATTACTACAGGTTTTAAGGGCAGTTAAAATATTCAACGTCTGAAGTTGTACGGATGTTGAGTGAATTTTCCTTGTTTTTTATGAGAAAAATATTTTTACTTTACAAGCATTTTGAAGCACATTTGTTTTTGGATTTGAATAAATTTTTTAAATGCATTTTAAAGTTCTGAGCATTTGTAAGGCGCTTTTCACAGTTTTAACTGTCTCAAAGAGCACGTGTGAATATGTAAGTACCATTGTACATGTAAAATTCATACAAATTTACATTTTGTGCGGAATTCAAAAGACTTATTCTTGTTTTGTTTGCAGACATTATTGTAAATCTTAATAAACGATTTTGTTCTGAATTATATTTTTTTATGGACTGGCCACTGGTTTCATAAATCCTACTCTAGGCAGTAAAACCCATTTAATTTGTTCGATTAAACAGGATTTGGGTTGTTCAATAAGCACTTTAAAAATCCGACGATAGAGAGAAATTCAAGTTCCCAGTTTTTGACGATGCAGAAAATGCTGAACATGTTTTTTCAGTTTTATCTGTCCCACAGAGGGGAAATTGCATAAAAATAGAAAATTATTCCTTGAACATTTATCAGCATATTTAGGGCACAATGTTCATTTACTAACTAAACAAATTATTTAATTTATTGCTGAAGTGAGTTGTAAAGTTTTTGAAAACAATAGAGCTGTTCACTTTCAAAAAAAAATCTTTGACGGCGAGTGTTCAAGATCCTTTTCTTGTGGTGAATAAAAGCGGTGTATTTATTAATAATAATCTTGGGAATATGAGTGTTCATACAGCACTGTATGACGTACATTTTATTTTTGGACTTATGGTTTTATTTATAGACAAAAGTGCCTTTAATGTCTGAAAATAAAATAAAAAAAAAAGATGTTAACCCTTTAATAACTCATATGCTAAATATTTCCTGAGTTTGTAGCGTAAAGACTGTCAGAGTCAGTGAGTGTGTGTGTGTGTGTGTGTGTGTGTGTGTGTGTGTGTTTCAGCTGCATGAATGGAGCATTAGCATATGATTTAATGTTTATTTGTTCTCCTCAGTCTTTCTGAAGTGCCTGCTTTTCTCTGCTGACATGGCCGCCACACCACCACCACCGCTCATGAAGAAGCACAGTCAGACGGATCTTGTGAGTCGCCTCAAGTCCCGAAAAATCCTGGGAGTTGGTGGAGAAGATGATGATGGCGAGGTGCACAGGTCAAAGGTAAAAGCACATGTTCTTTCGTTTTCTCCAACTTGTCTTTCCACCAGGCTAATGAAGTATGAGTAGACAGAAGGGAACTCTGGGTAATATAGTGGGAGGAGACTAAAGGGAACGCTGGGTAATGCAGTTGGATGACACGGTTGAACTGGGAATAGTGGGAGGAGTCAGAAGGTAACTAGGGGTAGTGAAGTGTGACCAAAGAGACAGAAGGGAACTCTGGTTAATGTAGTGGGAGAAGGCAGACAGGAACTGGGTAATGTAGTGGGAGGAGACAAAAGGGAACACTGGGTGATGTACACAAAAGCGAACTGTGAATTCACAAATCTAGAAATGTGGACACACACAGTAGTGCACTCGAAAATATTAAGAGGAGTGTGTTTGTGCACATGAAAGTCATTTCCAGCTTTCTCTCAGGTCTCATTTTTATATTCCAGATTGAGATATTGAATTTTGTTTGATATGTTTTTACCAACTTTAAAATATGTGCTCTGCCGGGTAATCAAATTGAGAAGCTTTTGAATTACACTTAATCATAGATAATGTTGCGTGCAGAGCTTTGTTCCTCCACGGGAGGCGGATGACACCGGAACCAACAGTAATGCACTGTACATTAGAAGCCCATCTGTTATGGGAGAGGTGGATGGTGGAGGAGAGGAGACATGGCAGCTCCGCTCTCCATCACTAATTGGCAGCATCACACTCCTCTTGAAGCCTGGAGTCACATCAAACCACCATGAATAATCCACAGTGGATTGCCATCAACCATCAGTCTCGTGTTCTTTGCCGTGAAAAAACACATTCTGTTCCCATCACGTCACTGCACTCTTTGGGGCTTTGGTCCACACTAAACTGCCCTCACTCTGCTTCAAACCCAGGCAGGGTCACTTTAAAGATCAAAGTGAGCATCCATTAAGGGACCGTCTCCCGTCTCCCTTGATTACGATTGGTTGCTTTGCCGTCAAAATGTGTCAGGTGAAGCCCATAAATCCAGTGGATCAACATCAGGGAACGGATACTTTTTGTCAGACTGATTATTCGCGCTGAATTGTTTTGTGGCTACCGTCCATTGTGGTTTACTAGTCTCTTTTTCACAAAATATTGATCATCTGTCGTCCTTGAAATAAAGGCCACAGTGGGTTTTGTAACGGACTGGATCTATGGCTTTTTAATTAAGGTGATTGTTCCTGCATGGTTTTACAAATATTCCCAGTTTGTCATGAGATTACGACTGGCAAACATCATCATTGTCGTCCTCGTCTCCCAAAAAGTTGAGCACCAAATGTCACATGTTCAAAAAGATCCATCTCAAATGCCTAGGATAGGAAGGACTTTTATTTTTTTTTTAAAAATGCCACATGGTGCAAATAGAACCTAGCAATCGATCTCTTTAAATCCAAATCAATGAAAGATATGCCATCATTCAAAAACAGGTGTAAGAATTGATCAGTTAAGTAGCAAATTAACTAATAAAGGACATCAGCACTGACCACTGATATTTAACTAATAACAGACTATAAGATGGGGTACGTGTAAACATATTCAAAACGAACAAACTAGAACTCTTATTTTGCCTCAGAAACAAGGCGACAACTGAGATCCAGACGCCAAAGCACATTCACATTTTCACCAAAAAAAAAAAAAAAACATGAGATAGTAAGATTTGTATAACTATAAAGGATCTTTAATGGCTTAAACTATTAACACAGTCACTTTGGAGCTGGTTCTCACAGCAGGAATTCATCTTTTGTGACGGACTTTTGATCAGACCTTTTTCAGTACATTTTTTGTGCTACTACACTTGCTTTAACACTCAAATGTAGCATTCGCCATCACATGTCTCACGAGGAGTCAGTACAGATGTGTTAACCCACCTCCCAGAAGCTAGAAGACCGAGGTGTCGATTGAGTGGTGGTCTCCCACAGCGCTGGACTCAAGTGGTGTTCTCTCAATGTTTTTGCACTGAAAATACAGGGTCAATGCCGTTTTAAATATCTTTGATAATTGTTGATTAGACTTTATGTGACAATCAGACACATTTATCAGACAATTTATCGGAATCATAAATGTGTCATGTAGAAGGAGACACAAGGTCAAACACAAGGTCATTTCGCAGGAAGCATCAAAACCCGTTCTGCCAATCAATCTCCGTCGGCTATGCTCTTAGGGATTAGAAAGCGATACCACGCCAGTCGTTTTTCAGTCCGTCTCTTCCACCCGCTGAAACAACCTTTAGTCTAGATTCTGACTCCTCATCGGAAAAGGATCAAGTTTTCATCTCCCCTGAAGGTTCAGAAGCTTTTAGTGGACGATGGTGGAGATTGAGATAGATTCTTTCTCTTCGGCAGGAAGAAATGTAGAGATGTTTTTTCTATGCTTGTTAGGATTTGATATCATCACAAATCTGTCTATCCAACAGTACCATCCATTTATCTTTCCATTTATTCATCCATTTATCCATCCATCTATCCTTCCATCCATCCGTTTATCAGTATTTGTTTGAACAATGTGTTTTATTTTTTATTTATTATACTATTATAAAATGTTTCTTTATAAAATGTCTTATCTACATTTCGTTTAATTTCTTTTAATAGTTGCAGATACAAAATTAAATTCTTTTTGAAATTACCTTCCCATTTCCCTTGTTTCAACATCAATTTTTAGTTACCTTTTTTTTGGAAGGCACAAATTAAAAAACAAATAAAAAAAATAGTTTTTCTGCATAATCTGCATAAAAAATGTGTGGCTAATGAAAAAAGACAAGGAAAAATACATTTATTATTGGTGCACTTAAATATTGGGTGTGCCTTATAGTCCCGAAATAATGGTAGCAATACTATGTTGATTACGTTTTTAGAATTACAGTAACAATTACTGTAATTTTATGTTTACATAGTTTGCTGTTGTTTAAATAATGTTAAACTCCACACTACGTTTTAGAGTTACTCCTGGTTTGCATTTAGACAGACGTTACCAGGAAAGGTTCACACTGTGCTTACTGTACCGTAGTTAGTGGCCAGGGTCTCAATCGGTCAGATGTTTTGCTCCTCTGGGTCTCACAGTCTGTAATCCACAAGGCTGATCTGGAACAAAACAATATTCTGAAGCCGCGCTGCCTTATTTCACGCTGGGTCTCTCGGATCAGAACCAGACTCAAGCTTTCTTGTCTGTCCCTTCAGATTTACCACCAAAGTTTCGCTTTAGCTCAAATAAACCATGAGTCTCTGTAAAACCTCCAGTTTTGGCAGGCGCGAATCTGATAATCTCCTGTTCGTGGAGCAGGCTGTGGTTTTTTTTCCTTTTTTCATTTCTTAATGGATTTCAAACTGTATATCAAAAAGGAATTTATCTTTCAGATCAGTCAGGTGTTGGGAAATGAGACAAAGTTTGCTGTTCGTGAGCCAGTCGGTCTTCGGTAAGTGTCAGTCTTATCATATCTGACTTGAAAACCACTATATATATGAACTTGAACTTGAACTTGAAGTGTAGGAAAACAAGACGCATCTTATTGCCCTAGCCACCAGGGGGCGCCCAAGAGTGGCAATTGTATTTTTATTCCGTATTAGTATTGGCTAATGGAATGTATGCAGAGCGTGAATATACAATGAAGAAAAAAGTGAACTTTTTAAACAACAAATTCATATTGAAAGTGTAAACGGCAACAGATAATTTTACATTTGGGGTGTTTGATTTAGATACACCCTGAATAATTCATAATCACCTGCATTATACTGATCACACATGACCTCCGCTGCTCTTTTCAGGGTTTGGCTTCTCATCTCCGCCATAGTGTTCACCACCACGTCTTTAATGGTGAGCAGTTTTTTTTAAAGACTTTTTATCTGCATAGGAATTATCTAACATGGTTTTAGCAGGCTAATGCATGGAAACATCTCAGCAGGCTTAATTATCTTCTTCCACTTAACCTTGCTTAACATTAACATGCTCCTCTGCATTAATAGTACAATTATATATTTTAAAAGCATTCTGATAACTCTAGAAGATCACAAGATGATTAATTGACATTAAATGGCAGTTGTAGTGTTGCGCAGGCTCTTCTTCAGGATCTTTAATCTAAAAAAACAGTGCTGGTTCCTTTTTTCCAGTCTTTATTTGCTTTATGCCTTGCTACAATAAGACTTTATTAACGAATATTAGTTAATGTTACCTATATATTAGCATTAGCATGCTACGTTAGCATAGCGTTAGCATTATATTAGCATAGCGTTTTTTTTTTTACACAAGTTCCTTCTACTGAGTTATGTTTTCATTTCGTTTTGTTTCGTTTCTTTTATGTTTTTTTGGACTGCTGAATTTGCAGCAATGAGTGAATTTTAAATTAGCTGTAGGTTCCAAATCTGAAAATTGTAGACTTTATTTCTTTTAGTTTTTAAATTTTAAACATAATTTATTCCTGTCAATTGAATTATTAATCAATTTACCACCGTTATTATTCAATTTCATTCCATCACTTTGCGTTTTCGCAGGCCTTGGCGTTCCCCAACCAACTCTGCAGTATAATTTTTGAGACCACCACAACCAAGATCTCCATCAGACTCTATGGAGGAGCAGTTTTATGTAAATGTCTCCTTTATTCCAGCAGCAAAGTGCTTCATCTTATGCATTTAAATTTTTTGCCATCTTAATAATTATTGATTTTATGCATTTAAAATTTGAAAACGATGAAAAACGATTCCCCTAACCCGACGGCAACACACGCTTCTGACATCCATGCGTTACGAACACACAGTGCCACGGTTTTCCATTCATGTAGATTATTCCCAACAGATGCAAAATGTAAACACACTTGTGCCGGTCCGCCTCCCACTCGCCGACGACATTCCAGTCTGGATGGCCTTATTCAATACCCGGTTAATGGAGTATTTCCAAGAGGAATGAATATTTCATGCCTCTGATTTTAAAAATGGATGATGTCGTACAATTGCTTTTAGGCATGTATAGAGCAGATCAGTCAGAGACTGGTCAGTGCCTTTATGCCCGGCCTGATAATGACCCCCTGCCAGTCCCAGGATGCTTCAGAACAGTGGGCCGTGTCCGACCCGCCGTAGGAGTCTGGAGCTTTTAAACACACAATGGCTGCTTTGGTGGGAAAAGCTGATTTTTTTTTTTCCCTCTGCGCCCTTATTGAATTATGAATTACAGTAGTATGTCATCTCTTTATTACAGGCGAGAACATGTCCTTAGCATGAATATGTTTCCCCGGTGGGAAGGGCCGAGAATAACTCGCATTATAGTTCTCAGATGGCTTGAGAGTAAAGGATTGCAGAAAAGCTTCCGTGATGTTGAATAGATGCTTAATGCCTTTAGCGCTAAACATGTTATGCGGGCGAAGGCGTGTGTGAGGAAGATGTTTTCTACTATGGTGGAATTCCCACATCACCTGCACAGAAATGCTCGCCCTGCGGCGCTCCGAGCTGGGAATGTGCTTCTGTCTGATCAATGGCCAATTCGATAGCGGGAATTAGTGCAGCAAAGCTGGAAATGTGCAGGCACGGGCAGATGGTACTTGGCAGAGTAGAGAAAATGCCACCGTCTACACGTTTCTGCTGCGGAGGCGGCGATCACAAGCTTCTCTTCTACCTGAATCAGTGATGTTCTTGTCTCCTGGTCCACATTTTAATCTTAAAACGACTGGGGATTATTTTAGATCAAACCTGGGCATATTTCAGATTAGTTGGGCCCCGGGCCTTCGGTTTAACTGTGAATGAATGTGTAAATTAATTGTGTAAATTAATTATTGTTAATTGCAAAAAAGTAAAAAAAAATCACATTTATTTAAATTTACCTTATGATTAGACAGCATTGGTTTTATATTGATATTGCCGTTGTTTTTTTTTTATCTGCATGAATGTTTATCTAAATATATCCTAATTGTTTTTTTTTTTTTAATAAAATACACCTAGTTATATGGATACATATTACTAGTTGTATAATCCCCTCAGCAATACTTTCTTTTTTGCCTGTAGCCCCCCAGTGAAAAAAAGGCCTCCAATAAAACATGTGCATTATTTTATTTACTTTAATTGTAAAAATGACTACTGATGTGTTTCTTGTTCCTCCCAGGTATTTCGTTAATTCTGTGGAACGGCTTGTACACGATAGAGAAAGTCATTATTCAGTGGACGCTGCTTACGGAAGCCTGTTATTTTGGGATTCAGTTTGTAGGTGAGAGGATGTTTTCACTTCCAGAAGTGGCTAGAAAAAAATAATGAATAAATGGATTGTATTATTTGTAATAGCCTATTTTTATGGCACGATAACAAGAGTAACACGGACCTTTCTTTTCCTGTATTTTGATGCTTTTATCGTAAGTTTAAATCGTAAAATTTTAAAAGCTATAAAGATATTGTTCATTTAAAAAAGAATTTCTGTGTCAAGAACCGACTGCAATGGGCATTTTCCCAAACTGACAAAACTGACTCTGACACAAACATGATGGTCCTTAATTTGTATAAAAACGATGGAGCAGATTGTTTTTGTGAATGTACTGCCCCCTACAGGAAATTATGTTAAAGACTCCTGAACGCAACTGTCTATAATAAACACCAATCCAAAAATCTCAATATATTTCTCTAAATTCTCAATATTTTTTCATACACATTATCTTTATATAATTATCCCAATTTCGTCAAATATTAAACTAAAACCATAATTAATGTGTGGAATTTTATAAAAAAAAAAATACATATAAATATATTTAGTATTTTTTTAATTAATCTGTTTTATTAAAACATATACACTTAGAGTATCTTATTTATAACATTCCATCTTTTTTTTTTTTTAAGAAATATTTTACCTAATTCACTAAACCTTTTAATATTTGTTCACATATTTTCAGTCTTAAGAGTGTAAAAATGGGTCAGAAAATCGTTAGATAGGATGTTCCAAATCTTTCCAGAAGAGGGCAGTGTTTTACATACAGATGTGTTTTCCACTGATTTAGATTTAGATTTACTGATTTGAAACTGTTTTAGATTCTTTTTGACACGCTTGTGTTTTTCAGTGACCACCATCAGCCTGCTGGAGATGGGCAGTGCGTCCAGCTGCGCAGTCGCTCTTCTTCTCAGCCAAACCGTCTTCCTCCTCATCACCTTGAGTTACTATCATCACCTCGGTCGACGCTCTAAAAAAATATGAACTCTCGTGCTGGCCTGTGTTCACCGTTGGGAAAAGAGTCTCGCTTTTTTAGATGGATACCACATTCATGGGAGACTTACATTTACAAGTCTCATGCTTTTGCTTGTGAAGTTAATTCAGCACATGTCTGGTTAACTACTTGTTACGTTAAGTTAATTCCGCACATGGCTGGTTAACTTAAAATTGTTTGTACGTGATTATTACAAGCTGTTATATTAGTGGTTCTGTAATTGACATATACATGTAAAAAAAACACTACGTATATGCCAATAGATATATAAAATTTTATTGTTGAGATGGATTGTCCTTGTTCTTTTAATGACTGAATGGTCGAAAAATTGTTGTTTTGAGTATTTAAACTATCAACATTCAGACTTAAGTCTTTTTTTGTTTGTTTCTTAAAAGAACGTTATTGTTTTTTTTTTTTTTTTGTATCTTGTGTCCATGGAACCGGAACAGTAACTAAGTGAATTTTTATTTGACTTTTTTAAAATTCTCAGTTTATTCCATTTTTATTGAACTTTTATTTTTTTTTTGTTTGTTAATAATGTTTCATTATACAATGATGAACCTTATAATGAATTTGCTGTTGCATGGAACAGACAGACAGATAGACAGACAGTAGCTCTTACATGTAGCACTTTGATTTTATTTTACACACAAACACACACACACACACACACACACACACACACACACACACACACACACACACATCAATGTATATATATATATATATATGTTTGACTGGCATTTTACAGTCTTTATTTAACATTGTGAGCATGTTTGATTTGTAATCCACATCTTTATTCACAAAGTCATATAGAATGCAGCTCATATCTGTAAATTGCTCATTTTAAAGTGTAAATTGACCGAGTTAATGAAGATATTATGCTTTGTGTTTTAAATTAGTGGAACATTCCAAAAGTTTGTATTGAAATCTTTAAAAAAAAAAACGTTTTAGTAAAACACATCTGCAATTCAAACAGCTGCTGGGGTTCGGATAGAATTTCGAACAACTTCTTTGAATCATACTTTAATGCTGATTTCAGTTTCAGTCTAGTTTGATTTGCTCGTACACAAATTGAAGCACAGTTTTTATTAAACTACCGTTTGTACTTGTAGCACTTTTTTGTATTTCTCTGAAAAAAGAAGATTGTGATTCCTCTGTTTTGGGATTTTTGGGAATAAAAGATCTGCAGACCTGTACATGTATGTGCTTTCTGTAGAGGAATTGTGAATTTTCCTTGAACTTTACCATGTTTTTCCCACTTGTTAAACGTTCCCTGCAGAAACATTTAATCTCAGTTTAGATCCTGAAGATAAAGTGGTTCTTAACCCTGACCAGAAGCTGCTCCAAAGATAAAGCGGTGTAACGTATCAGAAGTGTTCGTACAGTTCACTGAGGCAGCTAAATATGATTCTTTCTGCTGAGCAAGGTCGACAAAAATCTCGGAAATATAATATGTAATATAATGTAATATTTATTAAGGGGGAATGTTTGGTTTTGCACTTATCTAATAGGACACAAAATTGTTCCATGAAATGTGAAAAACAATTCAGGTTCTAACATCGATAGCAGAAAAATACACCCGTTACCTTGTCAAACTAACGTTTTGTCCATTAAAAACTTTTTTTAAAAAAGTCCTTTGCCAACTACGACATTTCTAACGTACAGTATTTTAGTTCTTTCTTTAGTTCCTAAAGTACTTTTATTTTTGTTTAAATATGTATTACAAAATAAATCAGTAAAACACAGACACATTTTATTTTAGCAACTAAATATTCAAAATAATAATTTGAATTATGACATGAATAACAAATAATAGCAACTGGTTCATTTTAAAACAGTAACAAACGGTGCAATAACAAACGATGCAATAAATAAGATACTATATAATGCATGAATGAAAATGCCTTTATTTGTCCCACAGTGGTGAAATTGCATGTCACAACAGACAGAATATACAAGTATATCACAGTTATATATATATATATATATATACATATATATATATATAAACACATTTATATGAGAAATCACATCATAATGAACATAAATACAACCATAAATAAAAAGCGCTGTACACATCAGAACACCAGTTCCAGTCACCAGTTCAAATTATGGAGTCTAATAGCAGCAGGTAGGAAAGATCAGTATTTGAATTTGTATTAAAAAAAAAAGTACATGTGTGTGATGTAAATTGAGGAAAAATGTGAAATATATCTTTCTACTTAAAACAAACAAAAACTAAACAAAAACTATAAAGCGTCTGTGTGTAATTAACTTTCTATTCACTTCATTTTCTATTCTATTCTATTCTATTCTATTCTATTCTATTCTATTCTATTCTATTCTATTCACTTTCTTGAGTCAATGCTTGTTTGAGTTATGTATTGTGCCGCAATACCAACATCGGCCACCTGGGGCAGAAGAACAGTCTCAACCCTACAACTTCAGCCTGCAAACTGGATCCAGTCTCATTTAAAGCTGGACAGCTCGGGCTGCTGACATCTGCTCTTCTCTGCTCTGCTCTTCATCCCGATCGTTCACGTAAGTTCTTTAACTTTGAGAACTTCGTTATAACTAGCGTTATAGTTTCGACTGCATTTCAGCCGAATCGACAGCACCGAAAAAAGTTACGAAAATAATGATAACATTTCTGTTTTAGCGTTATCTCTGTTTTGCAATTGTTTTTGTCTTCTAACAGTTTGTAAATGTGCAATCTAACACATGTAAGTGCTATTTGAAGTCCGGAACGTGTTTTTGTTTGTTTGTTTGTTTGTTTGTTTTGCTTTGCTATACATACAGAGAATTCGATAACGGTTTAACGGTCCGATTTGTTGTTTTTTTTGTCCCCATTTGTTGTGTTTTGCTTTCCCAACTTTACTTATATTCCCAAGACGCAAACTGTAAAAGTTCCGTGCGTTTTGCGAGCGCGCACGAGATGTTCCTTCCAATCCATAATGTAATCTCCCGCAAACGTGTCTGTCAGAATTTATGTTTGACTTATCGGCCTTGGCCAAGTATGAGGTGTATGAGTTCAACGCGAGTGTGGCTTTTCTCTCCCTTGTCTCCTCGGAGTCTGTATAGTTTCTTTTTACGGGCTTTAAGGAAACTTTCTTTTGGAGTTTGACGCCGAGCACTAGTTGTGAAGTGTAATTTGAGATCTTCTGTATGTAGGTCAGGTCGCTTTACAACTGTAGGTGATCATCTGGCACGTGTGGAGAAATACACTTTTGTTGATGTAGTTATGGTTGCGTTTGAATTGACAGACAGTGAAGAAACTGTCATGGAGATGGGCTTTTTTGTTTATCTCTTTTTATTCATTTTAATTAATTATTGTGAGGAACTTCTTAAACACAACTGGAAAACACATTTTTCACAGTTGCGTCCAGTTTGCCAGCATTCCGTTTCAGACCGGCGTTGGGCCTTCTCGGCTGTTAAAACCATGTTGTTTCAAGCCATACATCAGTCTGCGCCTAACACATAAAACTAGATCGTTTTCGTAATTCTCCAAGCTGCTTGTTAAGTCCACTTTAACATGACTGGTGCTGTCAATCTGCTCTTTGTGTTCAGGTGGAGAGATTAACTGTCCTAATGAATGTGTGCCTTGTTTGGGACTAAACTAACTGTGGAAGGACAAGGCCAATGGCCCCGGTGGGCTTCCCCTTATTTGGGGTTTCTCCATGCTGTGTGCAACAGTAGTGCGGAGTGTGAGACTGTTTATTCACTGGAGGAGGTTACTGACCCCCTCCCCTAACAGATGCCCATAGTGGTTGCCGTAGAAACCTTTTTGGCAAATGACAAATGGTCTAGTTGGCGATCCAGCGATGTGTCATCTCTGCACTTTCTGGCAATTTTAAGATGATGCCGCACTCATGTGTGATGGTTTAAGTCAGACCCTCGGACTGCTGGAGTTCCTCCTTTTGTCGCGTGAAAAAGCATGGCTGAAAGCTGCCATTGTCATCATGGGAAATCAAAGGTGGTCCTATATCTGAGTGTGGGGGAGGGTGGTCCGGGAGTGTGGTGTGAACTCCAGTCTCAGTGTCCACTGGCTGGATGAGATGAATACTGATGAACTTCAGAATAGGGCCGATATGAACACACGGCGGACCTTGAAATCTCCTGATTTTCAGGTTGCTGAAGCCAACTTCAATATCTAAAGCGATAAGATTCTGGCTCCTGCAAATGTATTTTCATCTGTTCCCTGTAGTGCTGCGCTGACCTGAAAACTTTGGTGACATACTTTTTATCAGGATGGATAAATGGCGTGCGCTGGCGCTGTGTTTATGCAGACTAAATTACCGTGACCTTGATATGTAGCACGTCATGTTAGCACTGCTGACCCTGACCACGTCACACTTTTAAAACTTGTCTCACATTTTGAGGAGTCTAGATAGTACTGGCAGAAAAAGATCTCTGAAATTACCTCTAGTTCAAATAATAATGAAAACAATTTTTGCTTCGATTCTAAAAATAAGTCATTTGATTGAGAAAGCACTGTATATAAAAAGAACTAAATATTGCATGAAGCAGCAATAACGATGTTTAAGCCATCAAGTAACAATACTGTCTCCAAGTGGAAAATGAAAATCATTACAGGAAACTACGTTTACATTTATTGGTTAGTGCCAACAAGTGATATGCTTTGTCATCCTGTCCTCTTTGTTGTTTAGTTTCCATGGTTATTAGTTTTCAGTTTTTCCAAGCACAAGACGTACTTGCTTCACCTACAAGCTCCTCAAGCAAGTAATTTAACTCAGTCATCACTACTGGTATGTAGATCAATTAATATGATATATATCATTAATAGTATTTAATTGATTGCAGATAATGTTTATTAAGTGCATTTTGTTTTTAAAGATATTATATTATACAATATGAGGTTAGTCTTACAGTACAAGAATTATAGCAATGCCTTGCACAACTAGAACTGTTTGTTATAGAACCACCTTAAGGCAAATATATGTCATAAATTGTCATGAACTATTTGGTAACATTTGTAACATCACAGGCCTAAAGCCTATATTAAATTTATGCAAGATCATCAACTGTACAACATACTTTTGTTTAATTGTATCCATGGTAATTAGTTTCTATGGTTACTTATACTAAACATAGACACAGTAGGATACTTCTGCTCTGAGCTTTATTAGTAAGTTGATCATTATTAAATAGCTCTTTAGTAAACAGTGTCAGTACATTTAGTGAAGGTAAGTTACTTTTGTGAAATTCTCAAATGTATCATTCTTGTCCTGCTGGCCACAGATTTACATTTATTTACTGCTCTAGTATGTAAGAATAAAACTGCTTTAAAAACAAGGACAGTGCATTAATCCCTCCATGTGTTTCAGTGCAGTGTCTTGTCTTTTTTTGTCTTGTACGTGACATTTTGAGATCTCAAAATTGTCATGGTATGACTTACAGTTTGGTCTGCATGATCAGAACATGATGAGATAATGGTAAAACCCTTCTCAGCTAATGCAATCTTCTGCACTTCAATAATGCAAACCTCACAGATTGATTTTTGTCTCAGCTCAACTAAACCATTTAGTTGAGGGTTTTTACGATAAAAAGCAAGATAAAAGTCCCTGAGATAAGAATCACTGGGTGCAGGACTGGGAGAGACGCTTGAAATGTGCTTCTGTTTGCTGGTCAAGGCTCCAGCATTGTGCTTGTGTTCTCATTCTGTGGCCTGATTCGCTCTGTGTTGTTGCTCTATATCTGCATGTCATTAGTCACAATTGTTTTGCCCGTCTGATGTCATCGGGTCAGTCAAAGTGTGCCACGCAGAACTCCAATGGCTCCTACAGCCAGAAGACTGTATCATATTAACCTATTAACCACAGCCAGAATCTGGGTCAGTGTTAAAAAACACACACTGTCCAGGGGACAATATTGACCGTCCGGTGGAATGTATTGCTTTATTCCACATGGATTTATCTGCTGATGGCTGAAAGCGCAGGATGATGTATTGAACAAATTTAGGCCTGTTAAACAACAGATATGCTTTCGATGACCGAGAAGTTTTTTAAAAATGTTTACTCTGCTTCCCAACTCCTAATCCCTGACAGATTGTGTTTAACTCGCTGCTCCCATGCATTTACATTTCCGGTCACATTTTGCATTCACTAATCTGACATTAGATGAACTGTCATTTACTGTTTTTTCCCTGTCTTTGCAGATTTGGCAAAATGGGGAAAGGATGCATTACCGCGACCAAGTACTTCCTGTTTCTCTTCAACTTAATTTTCTTTGTAAGTTTCACTTTCTTATAATCGGAGAAATGGCTAGTCTGTGGAATTATTTGACCGCTGTGCTATCGTATGGAAATATTTTCTTGCCCAGTATTTTATTGTATATAGTCAGTTTCTTTTTATTGCAGTTTTAGCTCATACTTTCTGAACTTGTGGAGATATCAGTGGAACTTAAAGCCCTTATCGCCATTAAAAAATACCGTTTAAGGTCACTCAGATTCTTAAAAAGCCACGTTTATGTGCTTTATTACAGCCCTGCACTTCTCTCTGACTAGAGGGTTTTTTATTCCCCTCTCGATGGTGTGTTTGCCATTTTTTAGCTCCACGGTTTACTCTTCTCCATCTCAGATAGAGAAACAAATGCTTTCTCTTGTCAAATCTGGGCCTGTTCCACACTGAAAAGATGAAATGTCTGTTCCAAGTTTATTCTTTCCCGACTCTGGAAAAGTACAGGAATTGAAACATGATTGATTTCCACCATTTGCAGCACTGCACATTTATATTTATTTATTAAGTTCAGAAGTATTTCATACCACTAAAAGGCTCTTATTTTACAGCACTGGCCGAACGCGTGTTTATGTTGGTTGGTTTGCCAGTCTTCAGTCAGTTTTGCACAAATTTCACAAATTAGATTTTTATTTCCACATCTGAAATCTTGTATTATTACAGTTATATGGTATATTACAGGTTACATTATTACAGGTATATGTAAATAAAGGCAAATTATTTTTCGCTCAGTTTTCAAATTAGAGATAACGGTAGTTTGGTGAACTTGTCAGATGGCTTTAAAGAACAAATTTAGAGAAGTTTTTTGCTGAGGTGTCACCCGTCAACTTTCCAAATGTGTGAAATCACGACAAGAACAAACTTCTTCACGACAAAGAGCAAAAGCAAGGTCACAATCTCAAGTTCCAATCTTAGTTCTTCTGTGTTGAGACAAATCTCGACCCAGACCTCACAGTGAAAAGAAAACAGCAAGGACGACAGTTATGTCTCCACAACTATTCTAGACAACACTAGACTAGATTGTTCTAGTTGAAATAACTTTACATAGATTATATAAGTTAAAAGACATCAAAGTAAAATACAAGCCACATCAGGTTTGTTAAAAGCTAAGTAGAAGTAAAAGTAAAAAATATTTTTAAAGAGTATTTAGCCAGAAATGTAACATTCTTTTATTGGAAATTAAATTTTGTGCCTAAAAAATCAAAAGGGTGCTTATTTTCGCATTATTAGGGTGTTTTAAATGGCCTGAAGCGCACACCAGTGCAACGTTTGGCCCTCATAAACAGAAACCAACTCATTTTCATTGTTTATCATACAATTTGACAAACTTATACGACAGACAAAACATCATAGTTGAATTGTGTAAAGAAAATGTTTATTACAGTATTTGTTTATTACTAGTGTATATACATATACAGCATCTATTTACAGTACATACATGACAAAACAAGAAAAAAAACATTTGTCGGGTGATCTTTGTTTCACTGAAATTCTATGTTGTCGTATTAAAAATTTAATAGATTAGATTATTATTCCCACAGTGAGGAAAGTGCATCTTACCCAGCAGAGAAGAGACAGAATATATATATGTAATAAATGAATAAGCATAAACTAGCGGCGGTAGCATTCCTTGGAAGCCTGGAATCCCTCAGTGTTGTGTGTGACCCATTCTGGTGTTCTGTCATGAACTTAAGAGATTGTAGAATGTGAGTAGTGAGCGAGGTGAAGCTGTGGTGAACCCAAACTGATGCCACATCCGCTCCACTCCTGCCTGGCCGAGCCCAGCTCACACCAATCAGTCCCAGATGTTCCAGCTGAGAGGAAGCCGTCTGAAAGCCCCCAGCTTGGCATCTCCACACACACCAGGATCACGGCCTGGAACGTTCCCGTCCTGCAGAGTTTCCATCTTCAGCTTCGCGCTGACGGTTTGGAGCGAACAAGTCGCAGCTTGTAGACTGAAATGCGGCCCCTCGTTCCTCTTTTTTTCCCTCCTTTTCCTTTGCCTGATCCTTGTTTTTTTGTCTCTACAGATCATTGGATCCACTATTATGGGCTTTGGACTGTGGATCCTCCTTGACCATCAGAGCTTCATGGCCGTGTTACGTAAGTGCTGCTGTGGGAAAAGGAATGCGATTGATTCCACTCGACTAGATTTACTTTTAATATCGAGATGGTTGTGAAGAACTTCAGCGTTTGCTGGCCGTGGCCCGATTCAAAGGAAGTGGAACGTGGCCTTGTCTTTTTATGCTCTCATTAGTGATCTCCCGCTTCTATCCTGTTCTACCTTTAAAAACAGAACCTCCTGGGCTCGTGACTCAGGCCCGGTTTTACAGGGCCATCTGTCTTTCGTTTTGCGTTTGATGGCTGCTGTTAGTTTCATCTTCAGGCTATAGACCAGCTCTGTCTTTTTCATCACCCATCCCCCCGTCACAACCACTCGCTTCTGATCTGTTTTCCATCCCAGAGGCCAGTGGAGGGATCTGCGGGTCACTGGGTCTCACAGGCACTGGCCAGTACATCTGGCTTGGGGTCAGTGTGAGTGGCTGAGCTCTGGTGTGGTCAGCAGGAGCCGGGTCGAGCCGGGCCGGGCCTGTGTGTGCAGGTGCTGTCCCGCGGCCACACAAGGCTCTTTTAGCCGATTCCACATGACTGTATATCACGTCAACACTCGGATCAGACGTCTCATTGCATTCATTAGTCATTGTAAAGAACACTGATGGATTGGTCTTTTTTTTCTCACAAAAAAAATGTACACTGAATAAACACACACACACACACACACACACACACACACACGCAGGCACGTTTAGGTACTGAATTCCAAAATGTCAGAGGAGAAACAAAATATACTATACATTTTACATTTGTATGTATATGCTGTAAATGGATGCTTTTTATGTAACTGCATACGTATATTTGCATGTATATATATATAGTTTCAAACACAATGTAGTGTATATAACAATAGTGCTGTATGCAAATATGCAAATAATGATCATTTTTTATTTTCTACATTTTTTATGAAGAACATTTTTAAGACGTTTTTGTTTCAATTTAATTAATACAATTTAAATCTAAATCTAATAAAATAACAACAACAACAAACCTTTTAACAATAAATAATTACAAAAAACATTTTTATACACAATTCCACAATCTTCCAATTTTCTCACTGAAACCTCACAAAATAGTTTTTCTACATTTAGTCAAATGTAACCATCTATGTTTAATTTACATCAACCTCAACATGTTTTTGAGATTCTAAGTTCTACACTTCTCAGACTGGGAGATTGTCCTCGAATCGCCCCATGTTGGAGTGTGTGTGCCATGAAAAGTGTGTGTCCCTAAACAGCCGCATATGTTCTGACTGTACGGAGCAGAAAACGCATTTAAAGAAAGTCCGAGTGTTCAGCGGAGCATCATAGCAACAGCAGTAAATCTCCCCAGCTCGCGGTTTCCTCCTGTACACATCATAATTCACTTGACAGACACATTCCTGCATCTGGCTGTTTGTTGGGACTCTCATCCACGCTCACAAAGAGGAGCCCGAAAAAAAATAACCCAACAAAAAAGACCATCCAGACCATCATTGTTGTTGTAATCCAGATGCCAGTGGCCTCCACGGGCTCCGTGATCCCTCAGGGATTGTCCCGCTTCCGTTAGGTACTTCAGCAGCATTAGGTGCTTTGAGATTTACTGTACTGACGCTCTCACCGTGCTGAAGTGAAGACACATTCTCTGCTTTTTGTTAAATGACACGGCCAATTTTGAGGTTTGGATGTTGCGTAGTGAAAGCGGCCAGTGTTTTTTGTGGCTTTGTACTTTCTGCGGAGAACGGGTAGAAAATGTCTTTATTCAGCCTTTGTGTTGGGAAGTTTTATGCCTGCACTGCAGATCTGCTGTGACCAAAGTTACCAGATGCTGCGAATCCACCATGTCGCACTTTTCTTTTTTTTTTTTTACATGTTTTGAACAGCTGTAACACCGCAGAAAAAACTGCTTTACAGTGGAAAGAGTGAAAATAGACAATAGATTTTAAATTAAATTACAATTACTAAATTAAAATTACAAATAAAAAAAATAAAATTGTTATAAAAATAAACAATGACATTACTCTATCATTATATTGTATTTTTCAGACTATGAGGTGGTCTTAAAAGTATTAAATAGTATTTAAGTATTAAATCTTAAAACTAATAAATAGATAAATAAAATTAAAATTTTAACTATATACCTAATAATCTGGAAAAAAATTACTTTTGTGTAAAAATAATAACCAGGAAATAGACGTTTATTAGTAGTGCGCCTAGTCCAGTGCTACCTTTAGTCTGAAAATTACGGTAACACACAAAATAAATATATTTGAATGAATTAAAACCAATAACGTTGTGTACGCAGCTGAGTGGTTCAAACTTTTATTACGTATGAGCCAATTAGTGCCAACTTTTAACAAACAAGAGACTCACTGTGACACGTTTTCACTTGCTTGTGAATCTGGTGGCCGCAGCTCGTGGGTCAGGTGACCAGATGAACTCATTGCCGTGTTTGTGTGGAGTTGAGATGGTCATCACATCAAGCTTGTTTGGTAATGAGCATTACGTCAGGTCACGTGACGGGCCTTTGTGTCTCCTGCACCCACGGTCACACACTGTGGCATTGTTCTCCAGGCCGTCTGCGCTCATCTTGTTGATGCTGGAGCGAGTGGAGTGTTTTGACGCTGAGAGACGTGACAGAAGCTTCTCAGTCTGATAAGCGGGTGAAACGTAAAGAACAGTCCCAGCGCGGATCCCAGAACCCAAGTCATCCGAACAGCATCAATCACTATTCCCCACGGCCAAAACTGGTGGTCAAGCAGGATGAACATTTTTGAAACACTAAATCTAAGTATTTGAACATATATATGGACAAAAACAGCCATAAATATGATTCCAGAATAAATAAACTTCCAACTTTAAAGTACGCTGGGTTGTATATGTGGAGTTTGACTATTAATTACTAATTAATATATTGTTATTAACAGGTTATTACATATTGATAGCTTGAAGGCGTTTAATGGCAACGTTTTTATCTTTTTTAGAAACTAAAGAGATGTTTTTTCTCTTTCAGTGGATTCCTCCGCGACGCTGAAGTTGGGCTCATATATTCTGATCGGTGTTGGTTCGTTCTCCATGGTTCTGGGCTTCTTTGGATGTCTTGGAGCCATCTACGAGATCCGCTGCCTACTGGGATTGGTGAGTCATCGTCATTCAGCAGCAAACTTTTGCTGTTATTAACTATTGAGCTCTATTTTATTTGAATATGCGTGAACAGAATTATCCAGAGCTGAATTCATTTTTTTATTTGTTTTACTGTCTGTCTGTGTCTCTCTGTCTCTCTCTCTCTCTCACTCACTCACTCGCTGTCCATCTTGCTTGATTTCTCTCTTTTTCTGTTTTAATTTCTGTTTTTGTCTCTCTTTTTTAACTCTGTCCAGTTTGATTCCTCTCTCTGTGTCTGTTCATCTCACTTTTTGAACAATTTACTTTGGTTATTTATTTTTGTCTTATCTTCTCTCTCTCTCTCTCTCTCTCTCTCTCTCTCTCTGTTTGTCTATGATTCTGTACGCCGATCTTAACCTCTCTTTCTGTTTTACATTCTAATTTATTCTTTCAAAACTTACTCACTCACTCACTCACTCACTCACTCACTCACTCAATCAATCTCTCACCACTATCACTTTTTTTGTTTTTGTGTATATATCATTGCACATTTCAGTTTTTTTTTCTGTCTCTGTTCTTGTCTTAGTCTCTCTCTCTCTCTAAAAACTATTTTACACTTTAAACACAGTGAAATGTCTTAACATGCCTTTTGACTTCTCTAATTATCTCTTTTCTTTCACTACAGTACTTCACCTGCCTGCTGCTCATCCTCCTTTCTCAAGTGACCGCAGCCGTTCTCATCTACTTCCAGCGTGAGGTGGTGAGTACAAAGTGACTAAAATGAGGCTGAAAGTGACGGAGGAAATAAACACTGAATAAAAATAGATCTGGAGTGTGAAAACACTGCCCCCTATTGTACAAACACCAAAAATCTCGTTTCCGGCCTAAATTGACCTCAGTTCTCATGACGTGTGATAATAAATTGCACATATGGCAAACTTCCGTTGCCTTCACAGGCCTAACACACACATCAAGCGCCTCTGAGGATGCGGCAGGAAACATCTGAACAGGAAATGCAAATCAGATGTGCATCAATATTAGGTTTAACTAAATAAATAAATACCACTTATGATTGTCTAATTAGAAATGACTAGTGGTGTAAAGTACTTGAGTAAATGGACTTTGTTATTTTTTCACTACTTGACTACATTAGTGATTGAGTATCTGTACTCTTTACTCCACTACATTTGAATGGACACCTACCGTTACTCGTTATGTTGTGATTTTGCGCAAAGTCTGATTTTTTTTTCTACCGCGGTTAATTTCTTGGGCAGACGAGGGGATAGTGCGCTGAAGGTACTGGATGCTATTTATGAGTTAAATCACGTGAATTAGCCGTTGCACTTTTATTGCACATTTGAGCTGCAGTTGACAACATTTTTGTTCTTTTTATCTATTTTGTTGTGACATTTTGAAACATTGAGATGTTAAGTTTCATTTCTATTTTAGGAAAAAATAACCTCATAATTTCCTGTTTTTCACATTCTTAAAATTGGATACTTTACGACTTTTACTCAAGTCTTTTTGGAATCGGTGACTTGTCATGGAGTGATTTTTACAGTAAGGCGTCTCTGGAACAGACTAAAGCAAGCGTTCCTTCTTGGTTATGGAGTTATTATCTCCCACGTCAGCACAATGTTCCTCCAGGTCAAACACCCGGGGCTAGAAAACGACACCACTGACCCTTTCAACTGTGCTTTCAGCTGAGGAAGGAGACGAGTGACATCGTGATGCAGATCCTGGTGAACTACCCGGGCCAGAACGTGAGCACGGAGCAGGCCTGGGATTACGTCCAGAGCTCGGTGAGTTTCTGCACTCGCTGGTGTATTAAATGTCTGCGTGATGGTGGTTTGTGTGGGAGGTTGAAGTGCAGGAATGTAGAAGTGCTTGTTGGCTCAGAGACGCGGCGCTGCTCGGAGCAGAAACGCTCGCCTGCTTCACGCATTGTCTCACGCCTCGCAGAGCGCTTTAATGCAAACCTTTGCGTGGAAGCGTCGAGTGCCGCGTTCTGAGGTGGAATGGACTTTCACTCTGGAATGGGAAAATTACATTGATCCTCTAGTCACAATCGTTGCTACTTTTTCTCTGTCTCTTGTTTTTTTTTCTGTCGTTTTCTTTCTGTTTTCTGTCTAATTCTGTCTGTCTTTCATCTTTTACAACTTCTCTTTTTCTATTTTAATTCCCTTACACGTCTCTGCCTGTTTCTCTCCTGTGGGTGTGTGTGTGTTGTGTGTGTGTGTGTGTGTGTGTGTGTGTGTGTGTGTGTGTGTGTGTGTGTGTGTGTGTGTGTGTGTGTGTGTGTGTGTGTGTGTGTGTTTTTGGGTGGTGTGTGTGTGTGTGTGTGTGTGTGTGTGTGTGTGTGTGTGTGCACTTGTGTTGTTGCCCTAGCTCTCTTTCTTTTTTTCTATCTCTTTCACTTTTTCTGTCTCTTTTTTTGCAGTTTTTCTTTTTTTTTTTAACCAATATATGCAGTTTTTATTTTCACCTATTTTTGTGTTTCTCTGTCTCCATCTCTCAGCATGTGTTTCTCTCCATCTGTTTTTTCTCTTTCTTTCTGTCCATCACTACATCTATTTCTCTGCATCCATATCTCTTGTTTATAACCCTCTCTCTCAATCTGTCTAAATGTTTTTTCTATGTGTATATCTCACTCCCATCTGTTTTTTCTCTCTACATCTATTCCTATGCATCTCTGTCTCTATGTCTATCTGTCAATCTGTCCATCACTCACCCGTCACATCTTTCCATCTGCTTTTTTTTTGTTTCTTTCTGTCTGCCCATCTCTGCATCTTTTTTTTTTGCATTCGTCCCTATCTCTCTTTGCATTCGTCCCTATCTCTCAATTTGTATCTCAGCATGTGTTTCTCTCCATCTGTACATGTCTCACTCCATCTCTTTTTTTGTCCATCTCTGCATCTATTTCTCAATCTGATTATCCATCGTTTTCTCACTCTCTCTAGCTGTCTCTATCTGTCTCTATTTCTGCCTCCATCTATCAGTCTCCATTATGTTTTTAAAAGCAAGGTTATATCTATCATAATTGCATATAATAATGGTGGAACGTGTGTGTGTGTGCTGCAGTAATCCTGACAGTGTGTGTCCGCTGTGTTTCAGATGCAGTGCTGCGGCTGGCACGGTCGCATGGACTGGGACAAGAACGAGGAGCTGAAGAGGCTGAAGGAGTCCGAGTCCACGGATCCGTATCCGTGCTCCTGCCACAACTCCTCCTCCTCCTCCTCTGCCAGCATCCCGAAAAGCGGCTTCTGTGTGGTGGTGTCCGGCGACTGGTCGGTGTATGAGACGGTCAGGAGATTGTTCTGGGTTAAATGGAGGCATGGTGTGGTGATGCTGATGCTGGTGCTGATGCTGTGTGATGCTCCTCAGGGCTGCATGGAGAACGTGGAGAGCTGGCTCTTCACTAACTACGGGGTGATTCTGGGGATCTGCCTGGGCGTGGTCGTCATTGAGGTTTGTTGAGCCAGAGGCGACGTCAACAGGCCAAATACCTGCTGTTCATAAAACGCTTGTGGATGAAGACGTTTAACACGCCACTCACACAACTCAGCCTTCCAGAACATTCATCTCTCTCTTTATCATTCTTTCTCTCTGACACTCTGTCTTAGTCTTGTTTCATCTGTTTTTTTTTTCTGTCAGCTTGTTTCTTTCTCTATCTTTCTCGCTTTCTGTTTTTGTTCTTATATTTATAATGTTCCCTTTCTCTTTGTCTAATTCTGTCTTTCTTCCTGCCCCTCTCTCTCTCTCTTTATGTCTTAGTTGTATTTCTTTCAGTTTTTGATTTTTCATGTTTCACTTCTCTGTCTGATTCTGTCTCACTTTGCTCTTTGTTTATTTCTCTCCCTGATTCTCTGTTTATCTCTCCCTGTCTGTTTTATTTCATATTCTTTATTCTGTTTAATTTTCATATTCTTTTGTGACTGTTTCTATTTATTGTCACCCCCTCCTCTTTCTGACACACACACTTTCTGACAATTTGTCTTTCTTTTTTTAACATTCTCTCTAATTTTGTCTCTCTCTACACTCTTCACGTTACAATTTCTTTTCTATTGTTCTTTTTTTATTTCACATCTCTCTGATCATGTCTTTCCTTTTTTCTCTTTCCATTTCTGTCACTGCTTTGTTTCTCAGTCTTGTTTATTGCTGTCTATATCTCATCTCTTTCTCTCTGTCTCACTCTAATTTCTAGAGTTTTGTTGACAAATTGCTTCACTTGCTCCTCTTTTTGTAAGTCGTTTTGGATAAAAGCGTCTGCCAAATGACTGTAAAGTAAAGTAAAGTAAAACTTCTAACCTCCCCGTCTTTTCTCTCTTCTCTCTATGCCTTATTCTCCAACTCATCCCTCACTAGTCTCTATCTCTCTTTCTTTCCCTCTTTCTCTCTCTCACACACACACACACACACACACACACACACACACAGTCACTCAATCACTCACTCTCTCAGAGAATTCAATTTCTATGTTTTTAACATGTTCTTTTCCTGTTCTGCAGCTCCTTGGTATGATTCTGTCCATGGGTCTATGTAAAAGTGCACACCAAGAAGACTACACCAAAGTGCCCAAGTTCTGAGGCGGCGAGGCGGTGGTCTGCACACGGCCGTGTCGGGAAGAATGGATTGTCTCGGTGTGTGAAGTTCACTTAAATTCAGTAACACAACCCCTTGTTACATCTAATCAGGTTTAGTTTGATCAGGTCTGTTGCTACCGTCTCACATGTCGAATATAAAAGCTGGCCGCATGAATTGTGGAAATAGAAAAACGCCTCCTGATGGCCCTTTTTGTGAAAAACACTTTTATTTTGGGGACTCGAAATACAACCTGACGTTTTGTTCAACTGCGTTTATTGCTATTTAGAAAATGGAACAAAAACTGTACAGGCCAGTTTGTTTAACCGAGGGAACTTTCTTGAATTATTTACATTCTTTTAATACTGTGGTCTTCAAAATTGACACCGTTTTCACTCTTGTCTGTTTCATGGTTGAGCCTCTGTGCTGCTTCGTTTGCATGTTTTGGACGTTTCTGACATTAAAAAAGTCCCTTTTTTGTACAGTTAATTTCACTTTTATTTCTTTCTTTGTGTTTAGTTAAGAGCACATTTTTCAGGGCGTACAGTATGTTGTGAACTAAAACGATTAGCCCCCCAAAGAAGAGTGCAGACTTTTTATACATTGCTATTTAAATTGTTTACTGTTACACGTTTGTTTTGAATTTTCAAGTATTAGCGGAAGGAATTCTTCCTTTTCGCTCTTTTGACTTTAAAATGTGAAACTTCCTTTTGTGGTACAGGATTATTTTACAACTTAAAAGAAAATGTGCATTTTCCAACCGAGTGGGTGTAATAATATACTTCGCGTCATGTACCTTTCTTAAGCTGAATGTTTTGCAATAAAAATCCTCACTTGTTTGGTCTAGAATCCATTGTGGTTATTGAGTGTGATGCATGTTTGAGCCACTAGGTGGCGGAAGTGTTTCAGATGTGTGTGTGTGGCTTGTTTCTATAGTTTCAAGTAAGTTAGGAAAGGCAAGAAAACGAACTCGATAAACGAAGTAAATAATACAAAATAATGTAGTGTAAGTGTATAGCTGGACATATCGAGCTGTTTGCATCGTTTTTAGCTTACTCACTGGCAGGTGGTGGTCGACTCGTGCGTGAGGATTCATGGTGGTCTTCAGTATTTATGTGTAGTGGTAATTAACACGAGCCGTTTTCTCTCCCCCAACAGTAGTAGGTTCATTACCACCTGCTCGACTTCTCCACCGTTCTGTCAATTACAGGTCATCTGGTTTTCAGTCCTCCAGTTACACACATGCTCATGTCTGTTTTGTGTGTGGGAACATAAGTTGATGATGGATCATCTAGTTAACCCATATTTAAATGAAAATGGCTGAGTGCTTAATTTTACAACCGGATGTGATCGTTTTGTTGTTAAGTGGCTTCGTTTGACTGAAACACGTGTTATCTCTACCGCTCAAACATCGACCGAATGTATTTTATACGTAAGTGTTAATCCAGTTTACACCTTCGAAAACACACTTTTAAGGGTGAATTTTTAGAACCTTTATGAAAACAACATATCTGTGTTGAAATCTGTCAACTAAATCTGTCTCCTTAAACCCGTTTGTCGTGTGTGGCGCCTTAAACCGGTCTAAATATTCTTAATAGTTCTATTCTGTCTGACTCTAAATCACTATCTCCATCCGTCCGTCCATCAATGTTTTTTTTTTCCATTTTAATGATGTCTTGGTTTAATGATATCTTTTGTCATCATAGTGATAGTGATCTTTTTATGCCAAACATTCTCACACATGACACAAATACGACTACAAGCTGCTGAAAGTTGATGCTGTCGCCTTGCAGATCGAAGCGTGTGCTTGCAGCGGTTGAGCAGATGTTTCCTTGTTTATATAGACGTAAAGCCAGAGGAATAGAAGGTCAAGGGAGAACAGAACTCGATGCACAGCAATACTGACCACAGCAAGAGCAGCTGACAGGAAGTCACACACACACACACACACACACACACACACACACACACACACACAGTGTGTATCATCATCCCTCATTGATTTTAATTGAATTTCATTTCTCATATGCTGCTAACGAAGGAGAAAACTCAGTTATGAGACAAAAGGAGGGAAGTTTAAAAGGTCAACTCCACTCGGATCAACTCACTATTGTCAGCCGCACAATACAGATTGGAATTTATACAGAACGGAATTTTTCGTTCCGTCTATTTTCTCATCTCCTTTAAAGTTCTTTCTTTCAAACCAAAATTCAAGCGATATTTTGTCTTACATTTAAATTTAAAATACCGTGTAAAGTTTTCTCATCAGGAAAATGAAAACGTATGATTCTCATGTTTAAAGACACTTTTGCATCATCTCTGATTTCAGGTTGGATCATTGGATTATATTAAACTTGTCATTTAGCACAGAACATGATCATGGCCAATGAATAGCAGTTAGCATTAAATCAGAAGAGCAAATTGTTTATACAAATATACAGTATATACATTTAGGTCATGTGATGATAATACATGCGTGTTGATTTAACTCTGTGGGGAAGAGAATCTGCGGTTGAAGCAGCACAACACATCCTGTGTGAGGTGAGGTGAGGTGAGGTCAGGCGAAGGCCTTCATTCATCACTCCTCTTCCTCCTTAGGAAGCTGCTGGAGTTACAGTTAGACGGTGTCAGCATTACTACTGTCGTTCTCTCACAGCAAACGGCCAAATATCAGGAGCATTTTATATTCCACATGGTTATTATTCAATGCGGTGATTGGTTGAACCAGTGTGTCTTCTGGCTTTGGTTCTATAATTTGCATAATAATATAGATATATTTTTTTTTTAGGACTATAAAAGTCATAAATATTCTTGCATGGGTTTTCTCAGGGTCTCCGGTTTCCTCCAAACAGCTTGACATGATGCAGGAGAATTGGAGTCTGGAAAAATTTGCCTATAGATGTAAGTGACAATGAATGTGGAAGCTCTGTGAATGGTAGACCAGCTTTCAAGTCCAGAGATGCTGGGATTGGCTCCCGCTCCCCGTGACCCAGAAATTTAAAAGCAGTTCAGAAAATGAATGCAAGGATGAAGATCATAAGAGAACTTTTTTTTTTCTCCTCTTGGATGGTTGGGATTGTTAGCAAATATTTGTGACACCCTCTCAATCTCAGTGTCACTGCACGTGTCTGCTTTCGGCTGATATGAACGTACGGCTTCCCAAAGACATTTTATCACGTCAAGATTCTGAGGTCGGTACTCATCTGGCATGACATCATTCAGATTACTTCTCAAAAATGCATGAAAGGCGAATCAGTCTGGGCTTCTTCTCAATCTGCTGCTTGTCAAGATCATGATGTTCAGCTTGATGGGACTGAAACCCAGAGCCCAGAGTCCCAGAAGACTGAAGCTGCCATCTATTTTTATGTAACACGGTGATGAGTGTGTCAAGACAAGTCACCTCAGCTTTCCTCCGAGAAAACACTCTTCTGCCCACCGACCAAAACACACCAGCCAAAATGTAAAAGAAAAAGTGTCTGTAAAAGAAAAACATCTATCTATCTATCTATCTATCTATCTATCTATCTATCTATCTATCTATCTATCTATCTATCTATCTATCTATCTATCTATCCATCCATCCATCCATCCATCCATCCATCCATCCATCCATCCATCCATCCATCCATCCCATCCATCCATCCATCCATCCCATCCATCCGCCCATAGATAGATAGACAGACAGACAGTAAGTAAATTACATTAAGTGACAGTACATTAAGAATGGATGGATGAATTGGCTAGGATGTGAATTGGATGGGGGCTTCTTATGGTCTTATGTGGACATGGCAGCAGGTCTGGTTTGGTGTTTTGCTTAGACACTTGGGATGTGGTACTAGGATTAGAACCTCCAACCCCCAACCTCCAAGTCCAACTCTAACGTTAGTGCTCAGTGTGTCTGTCTGCTAGAAATATTATATACGTATGTGTTTCATGTATGACAAAGAAGAGTGTAAAATCGTCAAAGACCATGTTGCCATTAATATAGCCATTGAAGCTAAGATGGAGTAAAAATCGAACACATAAATAAATATGTCAAAGAATGGCTTCTAAAAATGTCCACATTTGACCCTCTAATGACCTTCAGGTCGTACGACATTCTGATGGAGGAACTCTCCTACACTATAGTGTAGATGCAGCATCAGCACCAGCATCCACATGCTGAAACATCTTCAGTGCTCTTCCACACGGAGGAGGCAAGTGGATGTCAATTAATAATGTCAGTTAACATTTCAGTCGGCTGCATCTCACCCCTGAGTTTGACCTTTCAATTGGCCATTAGATTTCATGGCCTTTAAATTGGCATAAATTGATGGTCAGACGGTCGAAACATATGAAGCCAACAAACAAGTGTGTGTACAGTGTATACCAAATAGAATGAATTCTCTTTTCTGATGAATGTTTGTTCATTTATTAAGATTTTTTTGAGTAAAGCGTTTTGAGTAAAGCGGCTGATTTATTCGATCTGGATCAAACTGATAGAAGCGTTTGAATCTTGATACAAATCTCACTTAGTTTCACATAGTTTCAATGTTTATATAAAACCATCACTGACAAAACTAAGGAAAAAAGGAGTGGGAAAAAAGGAATGATTTATTTACATTTCATGCAGAAAATTAATTCTACAAAATGTAATATTCGCTACTCTCTGTATAACTGTAGTTCTAACTGTAGCTTTTTATGCCATAAGAAGATTCTTTGTGCTTTGTTTCTATCCATCCAACATTCTTTCTTTCTTTCTCTATATTTCTATCAATTGTGAATCAAATTATGCATTCATAACAATTCAATGAATAGCTCCCTCCTTATAGAAATATGTTCAATCATCCATCCATACATTCACTTCTCTGTACTTCTTTCTTTCTTGTAGATTATCCCTATAATTCCATCAATCTTGAAATTATATAATTTTGTAAATCCATTTATTCGTTAATTCACATCAATTTTATGTATACCTCCTTGTTAAACATGTTCAGTTATTCATCCATCCATCCATTCATTCATTTTTCTGTACCATCTTTCTGAAAAGCGTGTCTTTTTGATGGTGATATCTGCTCTCAGCGACCTTCAGGTCTCTGTGTGATTTTTTAAAACATTGCCTTTAAATATGACATGACTTCTCTTTCAACTGTTTATGTTTTATTGAACAGTCTGATGGATTTTGCCTTCAGAAGTCAATGAAAGCAGTGGCTCTACGGAACATATTTGCATGCGGAGCATCGTGTGTCTCACACAACAGAGATAATTAGGCACAGAAAATGCATTAAAATGATTGCAAAAAAGTCAAAGAGATCCGAGAGGTTTTGTAAAAATATGCCAAAAAGCACTTTTTAATTATAGAAGAACATTCATAGACACATCTAAAGTCCGTTGTTCATACAAACCATGAAAACACATCCACGGTCAATATTTAAATAGAGGCTGAAATATGACGGAAAAGGGTAAAGTGAGCAACAGAAACTGTACCTGTGGTCGTGGGCATAAATGTGAAGCTGAGGTCTCAAGCGGAGCGTGTAATGATCCTGACTGGGTCACCTTGTCTTCCAGCATTATTTATGCAGTTCTCCCCGGACCTCAGCGAGCCCAGACCAGTCAGTTACAGTTCCCACCGTCGCTCTGAGTGCTCAGTCGATTGTCACAGTCAATACACAGTCAAGACTGATGGCCTGGACCATGTTCATATTTCATCTGATTGAATCAAAGACCAATATTAAAGCACCTCCGCTGTACCAAACGTACAGTAGGAAGCCTTTCACTGATTCACTCCGTCATGTGTCGTTTAGTGGTTAGGTTTGGTTTATTTGTATCTTCTGTGGGTTGGGAAATGGCAAATCTTTTTTATGTGTGTTTTTGTGCGATTGTATAGACAAACAGATGGAGGGATAGATAAAAGGATGGATGGATGAATGGGTGGATAGACAGACAGACAGAGATAGATAGACGGACGGACGGACAGACAGACAGACAGACAGATAGATAGATAGATAGATAGATAGATAGATAGATAGATAGATGGATGGATGGATGGATGGATAGATAGATAGATAGATAGATAGATAGATAGATAGATAGATAGATAGATAGATAGATAGATAGATAGATAGATAGATAGATAGATAGATAGATATGGATGGATGGATAAACAAATCGATAGTGACTGAGATGGATTCATTGATGATAATAATAAACGAATACGAACAGACAGATTTAAAATAATTTTCTAAGCAATTGTTTGCATGTGTGCTGTACTGTTTATGTTTAATTATGCATGTTAATATATTTATAGGTGTGTGTTTTATATACGTATGCTCTCTTCCGTGCGATTTCCGCTGTGGGACTAATTAATTATAATTCAATTCAATTCAGTTCAATAGATACTGTACATTCAAAAGTAAAACACATTTGAGTTTTTGAGTCAGGGCTAAGTGACTTGTTGTAATGACGGAGTTCGAGGCGGTTGGTGTAGTGAGCAGCAGCAGAAGAGGCGTGAAGGTTTGTGGGAGCCGCCCCGCGCGTTTACAAGGAGCTGATCGACTCCCGCTACCGCTACTCACGAGGAGTGGAGCGACTAAGTGCTGCCGAGAGGAACTTGCGAGACATTTACGCGTCAGCTGGATGAACCGCGAGGAGACTTTTATCGAATTGTAGACCGGGGTCTTCTGCTCGGTCCCGACTCATGCACGCGGGCGACCAGGTAAGCGCCGCGCATCCGGCACGTGCACGTCATCGCAGGTCTGCGTGAAGACTTTTCTTTTGTGTTATTGTAAAAGTTTCGCGAGCTCTTTCATTCTTCGGCTTGTTTGACGTGATAAACAAACTCTGCTACGTTTGAGTGATTTATAACTGGATCTCAGTGTGATGCTTCAATAGAATCGCAGTCGGGATGAAATTATTATTAATTTATTGCACGTACCATATTTTGCGTTTTTTTTTTAGAAGTAGCCGACATGTTCAAATAGGTATTTAAGGCTTTTACTGAACAGATTTACGCCAGGTCACGTGACCGCGTCACAGGTATATGTTGGTATCTCGAAGCTCTTCGAACTTCCTTAAAGAGCAAGAACCTGGATTTTGCTGTGGTTAAGATGGGAGAGTTTTGATGAAACATTGCTAATTTGGTTAAATTCTCTGACATACACATAATACGTGATGTGTGTAGTTGTACGTTTAATGTCAGGAGTTGTAAAAGGTCACTGTAGACAGTATAACATTAATAATTTACCGCATATTGCGAGATCCACTGGAAACATCACTCATTGTAAATTGTTTTGAATGTCATTTGTATAGAAATATTTTTTTATATATTACAATTAATTACTGTATTATTTTACTGTATTATTATTAATGTATTTATTACTAAATTATATTACTGTTTAACAAATTCATATTGTGTTTGATTACAGGTAAGTCTTGTGGTCCATGATGTTTTATAGATCCAGCATGTTTTATAGAGCGAGCAACTAAAGTGATCTCCTTAATGATGCTAATGGTTGTTTCCCAAAGGTACTGAGAATGAGATGATGATGATGGGCTTGAGGGATTCTGCTTTTGTCAATGCTCTTTTGGGATTTGCAGTCTAGCTCATCTTAACCCTAAATGACAGAAAAGTAGTGTATAATTAAGCTCATCCGCCTGTGAGTTATGACACGGCTCTTTAACCTTGGAAGCTTTTGCAGATGAACAGCTACCGGAAAATGGCCTTATCTTTTATTTGGGATAATCCTGTAGCTCCTAATTTTGCATTTTTAACAGACGCCTGCATGGTCTTCTTTAACGGCTTTTTCGTTATTTTATGTTCTTGTTCTCAGTTGGTGGTGGATTTGAGTCTTGACTGAGATTGTGAGATGGTTGTTTGCTCCTTTTCTTCATTTTCTGCTTTTGCTGATGCCACATACTCAATATTTTAGACACATGTCTGCAGTTCCACAAAATCTCTGCTGCGTTGTCATTCGAGACACTTGTGTCACAAATCCCAGCTTCCTGAGATTTTTTTTTGTCAGCTTTATACTAAAGAGAGAGATGTCAGGGGAAAAAAATCCCTTTTGAATCACCAACTACCATCATTCCCTGATGTCTTTTGCTATTCATCCTCTGGCTTTAGTTAAGACAGGGAAAGCCACTTAAAAGAAGCCGACGCACGAGTAGGGAACTGATTGGCAGGTCAGGGGCTGATTCGGAGGCAGCGGGATTAGCCAAGTGTCAGGAAGAGATGAGAAGAAAGGATGGGTTAGGACCTTCTCCCCTACTGATTTAACAGATTAAATGAACTGCTTGAGGAAAATAAGGGCTGTGTGGTGATATACAAGAACAAAACATCTCCTCAGTGTGTTTCTGCTCTTTACAACATAACACTGACTTCATGCATCATCAGCTTTCGCTCTTTAGAATGGACACAGACGTTTTAAGTCAATTATATGATTGTCACTGTCAAAGACTGGTGGGGGGTTTTCTGCTTCATGGCAAAAAAAATAAATCCCCAAAATGCATGGAGTTGCAAGAACTTTGTTACTTTACTTTCAACCAAAGTGACTTGCAGAACGAGCAGCATTAGAAATAAATTGTAACACAAACATGTAACTTTCTTCATTGAGCCCTTTTAAAATGACCTCAGAATCAAAGTGGTATTTTGATTCTGAATTTTGATTATCTCATTTACAAAGGATAAAGCAAGTATGTTGCACAAAACTCAGTTCTTTTTATGGAAATCTTAGTAATGTAGATGTTTAAAATATTAAAATGTAATAAAATATTTTCAGATATTATTAAAGGCATACTGTACAAACTGTACATGTATTGAGTTTCTTTGCAGAATAAACTTCAATGCTTAAACTTCATGTATATATGAATTATACATAATATACAATGCAAAAAATAATATATATAGCTATATTAAAAATAAATGATGTTAAAACTTTTTTGTATTCTTCCTGCGTATTGAATAACTGATCCTCCTAAGTGCAGGATTAGCTTTTTAGCTAATCGGCATTTAGAAAGGTCTATTTTTCTTAGACTCTTTTACCACAAAAGGGTCATTTTTCCACTCACAATGATAGGACAACTTCACCTTCCATTTTCCTTGCTATTCTTTTTTAGAGCCCGGACACAGAAAGGATTAAGAGCTCTTCAGACACAAATTCGAGCAGTCTGCTTTTCACAGGCAAAGGTAGAGCGTTGACCATTGAGAGCCAGAAGTGGAAATGAAGCAGGGCTATGGAAATGACCTTCACATGCAGCGTGTCACAGCCTGTGCATTACCCATAAGGCCTCATCTCCCAAAATACAGACGTTCTTTGTCCCAGCCTCCACCTGTGAGCGCTTATGATGATTTTTTTCCTCACCAAAGATCAATGGAGACCCAGGAGATCCGTGATTTTAACTTGTAAAGGCGGAGGCAGTGCATCCAGGCGTCCCCATCTGGGCCCGTATGAAGAGATTGTGAGAGATCAGTATGTGGCCGAGCCAAACTCGCAGGTGTCTGTGCTCACTGCCTTTTTGATATGCTGGTCGGACCCTGCTCCATGCAGCGATGGGCTAATTAGTTGAAAGTGGCGAATAGACAGCATTTTATTTAATGGCGAGGTCGGTTATGGAGTATGTGTGTGCGTGGACGAGCCTCGTGTGAAGCCTCAATGAAACGTCCCAAGTCCCATCTGTTCCTGTTTTTCATCCGCAAGGACAGACTTGCTGCTTTTTTTTTTTGCTGACAGATTTTCAGTGTTTGTCTGCCTTTCCTGGTCATTCTTATTGTCACACGAGTGTTTTTAGAATGCATTTTGAAAAATTCTCAAATGCCTGCTGGCGAACTGAGCAAGTGTTGAGGTTATAAACTCAAGGTGCAAGAGCATTGTTAATTTGTACAAAAACCAAATGTTTAAAATGCGATATTAAGTGAAAAGCCGAAAAATGTCTTGTCGATTTTGTGAAGCCTGTGGCATGTTGAAGGAGGACAGTCGGTGCCAGAAAGTCTCCTGTCAAGTGAGCAGAGCTATGAATCATGAAGTGTTTTGTTGTCAATCATTCATTAGTTATGGTTTTGTTTTGTTGTTGTGTGAATAAATGCTCCATTTTAGTCTGTGATTCACTGTAGTTCTAAACATCAAAGCTGGTGAAACGCACACACACACACACACACACGCACACACACACACACACACCAAACACACACACACACACACACACACACACACACACACACACACACACACACACACACACACACACACACACACACACACACATTATTAATAATACTATATAAATATTAATATAAAAATTTACTTTTTTTTTTAATATGTACTGTATGTGTTGTTTAAAATATGTTTGTCTAGATTTGTGTGTGTGTGTGTGTTCCTGCATTTTGTACAAAGTTTGTACAAAGCTCAGAATGCTAGATTTTAGCACAAAGTGCTAAATGGTCACATGTGGGGTCTGTGTCTGTTTAAAGATCTGTTTGGGGGTCAAGATGGGATTTTAGTGTTGAGGTTATAACTGGGTTTTGTTAAGGTTAGAGTAAAGGTGGTGGAGAACTTTTATATTATTTTGTTTGTTCAAGTGACAGTGAGGAGAGAGGGAACGTATTGCTTTGTATGTAAGTCAATGGTGGGACCCCACTATGATATAAATTATAAAGTTGTAAAAATTATACTTTTATAAAGTGTGTGTGTGTGTGTGTGTGTGTGTGTGTGTGTACTGTGAATTCTGGTTAACTCGGATGCCAGTTAATTGCACCAATCGATTAAAACAAATTCTACCTAAACCTAACCTTAAAACAGTTAGTTTATTGGGGATAAAATATTTATTAATTGTTTGACTTCATGTTTACTTCAGTAATTTGGCAAGTACATCTTTCTAAAGAGAGTTACATGAGGAGCAAATCTACATAGGAAACAGTAAAGGCTCTACTCTACTGTTTTATGAAATTCAACTAGGCAAAGGATTTTTTTTTTTTTAGTTCAATTTTTTTTATTGTTAGTCACGCACTTCTTCAGTGCCTGTTTATTTGTTGTGAAGGAGGTAGAAATTGGAGTTGGAGAAGAATGGCAAGTTGAGGAGATGGCAGCTGAACAGAAGAAGCTTCTTTGAAGAGATTTTTCTCCTTGATGCAGAGGAACTAAGCACTGTTTGTTCTCTAAACGTAGATGACGTGATGGAGAATAGTCCTGTTCTAGAGCGTTGAGCTACCAGTAATTGTTTAGAAGGTCACCGTTAAAGCTTTGAACTTGATCTTTGCGTCAACTGGTAGCCAGTGCAAGGAGACAAGCAGTGGAAGGACAGAGGTCTTTATGCTTTACTAAAAACCAGTCAGGGTGCATTCAGAATTTTTTGCAGAATGTTTTGCAGCTCTCACTCTCGGTTTCATTAAAGCAACATATTCTGGCTCCTGTAAGAACAGATTTAAAAGTCACAAAAGGACCGAATCATTCTATCAAGTGTGTGTAATAATTACTGTAAAACTAGTTTTTTTTTTTTTTTTTTTCATTTGAAAAGGTTTGTCTCTACTAACTAAGAACACAGACTCACCACCCACATCCTTAAAATATAATTAGAAATTCAGATTTTTCTGAAGAGAGATTTGAATGCGTGACATGTGGTATTATTATCGTAGCCTTATTCAAACCAAATCTTCCGTTTCGATTTGTCATTCCTAGAATAAAGAAACATATTATGTATGATAATTAAAACACAGCAGGTCCAGGCTCCATACGGTTAAATTAAAGCAGAGAAGAGGATTAGGTAGCGAAAAAACGCTCTCCACATTTCATTAGCCTTTCTTTTCTTCTGCTCACTGTCCCGCTGAGCTCCAATAGAAACTTCACGTCATACTTTCGTTTGCAGAGACGTTGTATTGATTGTAAAGTACAGCGTGATTGCAACATTCACATCTGCATCGAATCCATTAAAATAAACGAAAGTATGGCTACACTTTTTGAGGATTGATTTTGAACTTCCACTTAGAAACCAGAAGCGTGATTGGCATTCATGAAGTGAGAAAATCTTCCCAGAGGTCGAGTAGATTCTGTTTGCTGTGGCTCTGAAGGACATGAAGTTAGAGCTTGAAACTTTGGCTAATGCGGCAATAAATCACATCAACTCCTTAAGCAAGTTCAAAGATCTCGGACAATGAATCCTGGGAGAAGAAATCTGGTCATGCATTAAATAAAAAGGTGAACTTGAACGCTTTCTGGTCTGCAGTTCGCAAAATACATAGCATCGAATTTTTATGTATTTTCTAGAAAATATAGCACAAGCATCCACTCTGGGGCTGTGGAATAGTGTTTGTTGTTCTCGTCATTCTCTGTACTCAATCAATGCTGGAATAAATTGAGAATTGGAGTGTGGAAAAGCTTTCTCAAAAGCTCAAGATAATGGTTTTAAAGATTTTTAAAGAAAAACTAATAATTGTCCAATGGCGTGAGTGAAAGTCTGAGTGTGTGTGTGTGTGTGTGTGAGTGGTTGTCCGCCTCTGTGATTGGTTGGCCACCAATCCAGCGTGTTTGTTCCGCCTTCAGACCCATGTGATTGGCTACCTGAAATGTCTGAAATGGTAAAGCGATTCATTAATGAATGAAAGCTCAGCCTGATTTCATTCTGGAATGTTCTGTCAGTTAAGAACTTTTTATGGTAACAATGTTATTTTTTCATTATTTTCCCAATGCTAATGAAATGTTTAATTTTGTATATAGTATTTTTTTTTTTAAATGAGCACATGTATCCGTAACTGATTGTGCAGCATAATAACATTTATATTTAATAATAATAAACTGTCCTTAATGAAGATTTTTTTTGTCCTGGTCTGGAGCAATCAAACTAAATTCCAGGGATGTTCCCAGTAAGAATAGAGAAAACCTCCCGATTGGTTCGGCTGCAGGTTTTATCCGGAATGTTCTCCGGACTGTGTTTCTGCTTCTTGATCGATTCACTTGCTCGGTCATTGCAGAAGTGCTGATGGTTCCCAGGCTCCTGTGTTTTTGCCTTGTTCTTTGACGCTACCGCTCATAATTGTGTCCTCGGGGTCCGGTGCCCACCCGGCCTGGAAAGACTGGAACAGAACTTGCTTCACACGTCTCGCTCGGAGATCTTGTATGTTTTCGCAGCGGGGTTTCGGTTTCTGATATGCTTTAATGAGGACACTAATATAATAAAGCTTGCGGCACAATTGTCAAACCAGAGGCCTGAGAAAGTAGCGTAACGTTGCTGTGGTGAGAGCTTCCGTCAAGTTTATCATGAAGTAAATACTGTAAATATTGGTATTTGTGTGTCCCACTCTGTGATTGGTCGAGAGATCAAGGGTGTGTCCCGCCTCCATGCATTGCCTCTCTGTAATCCAGAAACCCAGAAAAAGAAAAGTGGTTCGTAAAATACTGTGAATATTATGGTTTATTTTTGTTAGGAGGCTATTTTTTTTTTGACTTTTGTACATGAATTAAAAAGTATAATAAATCTAAAAACATTTTCAAATGTATGAGTATCCTTAAAAGTAACATTGTGTGGTGTAGAGCCGAGGTCGAGTCTCTTTACATTTCCATCTACCATTCACAAGGAAATGAAGGATCTTTAATGTCCGTCTGATCTTGTTTTTTTTATTTTAAGATGATAAAAAGACATCAGTGTGCCCAGGACATCCCGAATCTTTGTGACTTGTTTAGTATTTCTCGCCCACTGTGACGCGAGCTTCTCTAAGAGTCATTTCCTGCCGTTTCTGTGAAGGATCGGTGAATTGAACGGCTCCTGCAGGAAGTCATTCTGCTGTGCAACAGCTGGAAAGTCATTAATGCCGAGGATCAATAAAGCTCAGGAATGAAAGTGGAAACGAAAGATGAAAATATTTTTTGCTTTCAATATATATTGAAGGAAATGCACTACTTTTTCAACTTTGAAATTATGTGATAGGCTGAGAACTTACTGTTTGATTATGGATAAATTGACATGACTTGTAATCTATAAATCGACGTGTAGGTTTGGCTTGAGCAATGTGCTTTAGTCGGAGTCAATCCACATTGAAAATCAAAGTTACACAACCGATTTCATATTTATTATTTGTAATCAAAAATAATTGTAGGAACTATAATATTAGGTAATGTAATGTAAATGTAAATGTAATGATTTGTATTTATATTATTGTTATCCATTTCTTTCTATTTGTAATGTTAGAGAAAATTACACATTTAAATATTGAATTTTTTTTTTCACTATTATTAATTTAAATATTCGATTACTATTTTTGTATTATTTTATTTTCTTTTTTTAGAAAAAGGAAACTTTTTTTTTTAATCAAATAAATGTGATCTATTATTAGATTTTTTTTTCTTTGCCGTTTATACGTTTCTAATTGTAATGATGTAACACTATAGATGTTTTGAAATATCGTTTTACATTTTTAAACATGATAATATTGCAGTTGCCCTTTATATCGTATATGCATTGTGCTTCCCGAGATAAATCCTCTGTGCTTTAGAGCAACAGAGTTCACTTCAAGCTTTGAAATCAACTAAACAAATCAGGTTGAAATATTTTATTCACTTTGATCCAATTTGCCGTTTGCATCAGCGTTCTGCTCCTTCCCAACAATTCAATGCATCACAGTTTGATGTGATTTGCTTGGCTCCCTTCTCTTTTTCCTGTGACATTTTATTGGTTCACTGTTTTCCTGTTTGTTCCCATGGAAACGGATGAATGTTTCAGTCCCTTTGCTCCATGCCCTGGACCAACTCTCCTCCATGTTGTGGTCAGCGGGGAACGCTGGAGTTTTTTTGTGGAGCCAGGGCTTTATTTACTGGTTAAGTTGTTAATCACCGTGTTAATTACCGTTTATTTCATCTTTTTAGAAAAAGATTTGCTGTAAAGAGTCTTTGCTTGAGACTTAACCTCTAATTATGCATGTTTGAGAGCTCCAGAGAGAGGGGATGATGTTTCATCCCATTATAAACAACAGTTTGAAGGTCAGTCGTGGGATTGTGAAGAATTCTGTTTCATTTTAAGTTAAATTTTGTACACAGTTTATGAAACTTAATTGTAAAATGAAGAGTTAAAATGAAAATTAAGGTAAATGAAATCTAAGGGAATATTGTGAGCAATGACAAAAATAAATGTGATTTGTGAAATTCTTTTAGCAATTTGTTTATTTTTAAAAATAGTTTAGCACCGTTTTATCTGATTTTACTAATGATTTTTTTTTTTTTTTTTTCAAATTCAAGGGTTTTCAATGTTGAGTTTGCAAGTTCTTGCCGTGCTTGCGTGTGTTTCTCCTGGTCTCCGATTTTTTTAAAAAACATGCTGGAGAATTGTAGTCTGGAAAACTGTCAATAGTTCTGTTTTGAGTGTTTTGTTTCTCTGTGATTGGTTCGCCACCAATTAAGGGTGTGTCCCGCCTTCAGGCCCAGAGTTGCTGGGATTGGCTCCAGCTCCCTGTGACCCAGAAACAGTGCTATTAAAAATGCAGTAATAGACACATTATTGAGCTTTACGCATGTTGAATAAATATTGTTGTTGACTATCACTTTTCTCACATTTGTGTCGCTCAGACTCTACTTACTGTATGACTGTACTGCAGAAGAATGACTCTTTTTATGCTTTTTTTATACACAGTCTTGAAGAAGTTTGAAGATAACATCTGAAGAACATCGTCTGAAGACATTTTTAGGTACATATGGTATGGTGAAATTTTTTATAATTCTAATCTTTGTGCAAAAATGTTGACGATCTTGTTCAGCATGAGGGTTGGAGGCTCATTTGTTTATTTCATAAAGCAATCTGTTGCGCTCTGACACCATCCATCATAGATTTCATCTGTTGTTTTGTTCACAAAATCTATTATTGAAGTCTGAGTGCTTGAATTATTTAATCCTTCCATTAATAATGGCTTTAAAATGTTTTTAATGATGTAATGTGTATACTGTGTTACGATATACAGTATGTGTTTTTCCACACATACGCTTCAGGAGGATTTCCTAAAAGGATTTTTTTTTCTCTTAAAAATGACATAAAGAACATTATTGTAACAATATACAATGTAATTATGAAGCTTTTTTTTTTAATGAGCCAGCATGAAAAGATATTTCAATTAGTGTCAATTTATGGATCAATATTTACTTTACTTTACTTTAGTCATTTGGCAGACGCTTTTATCCAAAGTGACTATCAAAATCTTGAAATATATTTACGTGAGCCAATCTTTTACAAAACACAGTGAACACAGACTTTTATGGAACGTTTTTCCATATTCTGTTATTGCTCATTTACTAGTTATTTAATTTATAAAATGTTTATAAAAATCCACATTCTAACCATCAAGAACTTTTTTTATGCTTTCACTCATTCAAAAAAGCATTCCTGATATTTTTGGACACAGTTTCCTTCATTATGAAACTCCTACAGGAAATGCTTGGAACGTTTGGAACACACACACTTTGTCATTCTCCGTTTGTTTGGAGAATGTGAATAGATAGAATTGCTCGGAGAAGTATTCCTCCAGTGACCCAGAAGAACTGAATGGTTCTGTTGTGTCGACCAGTTGATCACTGTGGTCTGACGTCCTGGAAGACTATTCTTCTTAACTTTTAGAAAGAATTCAAGCCTGGAACAGTTTGGTTACCAAAGTCTGTCAGCTTTTGTGGTAATTCCTCTTTTTAAGTTAATGAGTTTAAATTGGAGGGGAAATGAGTTTTGTACTAATGACTTTATTGGTTTAAATAAACTCAATAGGGTAAAAGTTAGGGTTAAAAGTAGAAATAGAAGTTACATTTCCATCCAACTGATTTAACATTTAATATTTTGTACCACAATACAAAACAAAGTTTTTCACTCTTTCCCTTTTGAATTTTTGATTGATGTGTGTGTTGTCCTCTTCTGTAAAGAGATTTAAAAGGTCTCAATAGATGTTTTTGAGTGTAGTAAAGTATCTCCAGTAGGGGGTGCTATGATTCCATTTGCTATTTCCATACGGGCGTTTTCTGGTTTTCACGGTCACAGACAGACAGAGAACAGATTTCCCCATGTGATTTAATTGTATTTAATATGTATTTAACTCGCTGCGTGGAAAAGGTTGTTTTATTTATGTTATTTAGGTAAATTTGTAAACAAAATGGGTGCTTAGATTTACGTCCATATTTTTAATGTGTGCATATAAGCACCCCCCCCCAACACACGTATTTGAGCTTCTAAAATTGGCAAAAAGGGCATGCTTACATTCTGAAAGTTGAATTATTATTATTATTTTTGTTTTTAACGAATAATCTGCTGGAGACTTTTGGTTTGTGGGTCATTTGAAGGTCACAACATTTGGCTGGAATGTCGTAAACGACCCACAAATGCATATGGATCCATGTTAGATTATTTCTCACACACCGATGTCCAGCTTTCTGGAGTCTGTTCCGATAAAACAACATGTCTAACTGGGTCACAAGTATTGAGTTTTTGTACGATTGGAGCTTGAACAAAACAAGCTTTATCTCTAAACTTTGAGAGGCAATGGCAAACCATCAGAAGATTGATCTTTGGCCTAAACGCATTGATGTCTTCTGGTGCAAGTGTCTCTTGGGTAAATGTAGGTATGTTTTCCGATGGCTTGGGCTCTAGAATGCAGAGATCCGTTGCATCATGCAGAAGATGTTATCTAATCTTTTTTTCCTGTAAGTGGTGTGCCGTAGATGAATGTTCACCTTCTTTCTGACTCATTGACTGATTCTTCTGTGCTCGAGAGCGCTTTATTACAGGGGACATGATGTATGTCCTCATAACGCATCTAATGGGAACTCCAACACAACATTTTCCCAGAGGAGTTGCACGCTCTATAAATTTCCATTGCATTCAAACTTGTATTCGATCAGCCTGTGGCTTCTTTTCCCACTGCAATATTAGATTTTACGTTTCTACATTTGGCGGAGGATCTAATCCAAAGCAAGTTGCGCTGAATTACAGTCAAACTTTAAACAACTTCATGTTTCTTTCTTGGTATTGAATCAACTGTATTTATATACATTTTTATATTCACTGATATTTTCAAAACCTTTTTCTATTATATCTTTTTCTATTTCTAATTATACAAACACATTTCGTTTCATGTTTATTTAAACTGGGTTTTTCATTTTATTTTCCCCACATTGAACAAGATTACAATGTAAAATAGAGAAAAAGCAAAAATAAACATCCATCCATCCATCGACACCCAATAACATACACTGATATTTTTGTATGTTTAAATATTTACAAATCTAATCTTTTGACAAAACTCCAAGTAAACACTGTGAAATAAAAACGGTTTGGACTTCATCCCATGTATACATGCGTATATTAAACAACTGTTGTTCTCTGGTGTTTGCTTACCAACTAGTGTTTCCCCAGAGGAGATTAACTGCTGTTTTCTAAAGTGTGTGTACTGGAAAAAAAATGCCAGAGCCATCGAAGGGGAAACATATTGTCAAGTGTTGTTTGTTAATACGCTTGAAATGGAGCAGATGGAAAGATCAGACTCCAGTGAAGGAGCTCATGGCTCGACCGAGACCCACGGCGCAGATGGTTCGACGTCCGCTTTCCACTTCTGTGGATTATAGTGAGTCTTTACACGGAGCGTGATGGCTGGATGAAGAAACTCATCTTCAGGAAGAGCATCACACTGTGTCTGCGTCTCACGGCTGTACCACCCGCTCGGAAGCTGCCGTGTGATGGATGAGGGAGACGGGAATTCAGTGCATTGCCAGAGTCGTGTGAAAACACTTCATGTGTATGCTGATTCCTCCAGGCGGCCGTGACAAGTTGATTTATTCCGTAAGAGGTTGAGGTGGTGTGTGATTGGTTCTCCTGCGTGCCTGGCCACAGGAACCAGCGCTCTCTTCTGGCCCACGCTTTGCTTGCTGCCTGATTCGCATTTCCTACTCTGCTTTTTACAATCTGATTTGAACTTTTTAAACTGAATATACAGGATGGAGATTCTTCATCAGAGCAGGGTCCCGGGGCCACATGTGGCCCTTTATTTGTGTGAGGACTATGCCCATGACAAGGTGTCTTTAAATGACCTCTAAATTTTATTTAAAACAATGTATTTGTACTTTTATTTTTATTTCTTACATATTACCGTAAATTGCATTGTTTTCATAACAGAATTGCTTTTTATTTGTATGCATAATGGCGCAGTACTATATTGATGCTAGTGATGTAAAGTACTTGAGTAAATTAACTTTATTACTTTACTTAAGTGTTTTTGGCTACTTTGTACTTGTTCCGGGTATCAAAAATATAAGCAACCTTTTGTCTCTACTACATGTGTGATTGAGTATCTGTACTCCACTGCATTTGAATGGACATTTACCATTACTTGTCACGTTGTGTGCGACGAGTCAAAAGACAAGGCATCTTTTTTTTACCGCGGTTAATTTCTTTGGCAGATGAGGCGATATTGCCATCTGCAGGGTCCTGAAGATACTGGATGCTGTTTATGAGCTAAATCACGTCGTGAAGAGCAGTTGCAGATTTTCACACATTTGACTGAGTTTGACTGAGACTGACCTTTTGTTCTATTTTGTTTTATATATTTTTTTTTATTTTGTTCTGCCATTTTGAAACATTGAGCTGTTGACATTTCTTGGTGTTTTTTTAGCTTACATTTACAAGTAAAAAACTCAACTTCTTGAAAATTGGATACTTCACGACTTGGTAACTTGTAACTTGTCATGGTGTTTTTTTTTTTTTTACAGTAAGGTATCCGTACTTTTCCTTAAAACAATAAAAACATTTCCTTTGCCTTTTTTTGGTGAAGAAACACAGTTAATTTATCTGGATTGTCTTTTGGTTCGGCCCTTCACTATATGATTTTTTGCTCATGTCACCCACCGGCATGAAGAAATGCCCTAATCAGGTCTAAATGGCTAGGAGGCACAACTAAATTGTTTACGGTCAATAAACTAAATGGACTGTAAAGATAAATCGTTGCGGGGCTCAATAGATGATCAGGATCTTTCAACTAGAGAAATAGATCTATTTGTCAGGATTAAATGGCCAAAGTGCAGATTGACAATTACTCTGAAGAGTCTGAAACGCTTCAGCCCAAACGACCAGAATATTCTAATCTCGACAAATCACTTGTTTGGAAAGCATTTTTTATTTTATGACAAACTGTAAAAAAATATTTTCCTCTTTGGTTTTTACTAATTAAGCATAATATTTTATCATCTTGAGGCATTTGTGTATGTCATATCGATAATTATGCGTATTTTGCCCTATTGCCCAATTCTAGGCCCGATTTATTTCATCTACTTTAAAAGAAAAATCCTGGTTTAGCCAAAATAAAAAAGCTAAATAAAAGCTTTAGGCTTTGGGACTCTGGGTCTATTTCGAAGACGTATTCGCTCAATCACCGTCTCTCCACGCAGTGAGGACTAACGTTTTCTCGCGGCCATCAGGTTAACCGAGTTTAGCCGGGCTCCTGAGCGCTCCATAACACCTGACTGAGTCGCAGCCTTGCACAGGAAATGAGTTTGGGGAAATCTGTCTGGGGGGATTATTGAATTACGCCGGAACCGTCCAGTGTGTTTCTGTGAGATCGCCCAGCTGTTTGGAGCTATTTTTACGGGGATCGCAGCTGCCGAAGGCCGGTCGATACAGGGATGCTGTTATTGGGAAAGTCATGGCCGCCTTTTGGAGATTCTAGAGCTAATGAAGAAGCTTTCCATTATTAGGCTTAATTCCCTTAATGGCCTGTAATTTTGCGGAGTGCATTGTCAGCGAGGAAAACACTTTTCAGCGAGCGCGCCAACCATCCGCCTCGTAACTTAAAAAAAGACTAAGTAGGGGAAAAAATAATTGAACAAATGTCCTTTATTATCATAAAGAGCTGAAAAGCAGAACACTTGAGGTGGGGAGGATGCACATCCACAAAGAAGCGCTCGTTTTTGTGAAGCGGATCCTAATTCGGGCTCTTAATGTGGCGTTTTAGCACTTTATTGTCTGATGGAGCAGACGTGCTTTTGCTCAGGTGAAGGGACGTTGTTGAGCTGAAGAAACGAGTCGAGGTTCGAGACGTCTTACTCGGAGGAAAATCATTTAGCTCGCGTAATTAAAAAGCTAATTGATTCACTGTAGCTAACTGAAATAGCACAGGGTTTCCACGGTGACGAGAAACCAGTCGCCATTCTGATGACGTCATATCCATAACAATTTTTTAAATGGTAAAAAGTTGTAGCATGTAAAATGTGTTTAAAAAACACGCTAAAATGTTGCTCTTTTGGCCAAAAGTAGAAAGTGGATTTATTGTTTGTATGATTACAATTATTATCAATCACTAATTATATCTAATAATTATATGTTTCAGTTTTTGTAGAAGCAAAGTAGCAAACACACATAAACACAATGGAGAGAGTGAGCCTTCTTTAAGTTGATATATTATTGTTTTTATTTACTTGTATGTTTCAGTTTATTCCAGTTTGGAAAATACGACTAATGTACCATATTTACGTGTATATAAGCACCCCTTTTTTATTTTAGATGCTTGAAAACCTATATTACTATAATTTATTAAGTAAAAGCGACATTGAAGTGATATGAGTCACAAGTTTGGTTTGTCAAATAAAGAAAAAAAATATTTTTAAGAGAACATTACTGTAATTTAACCAGAAATGTAAGAATAAACAATTAAGGGGGAAAATCAGGGGGGTGCTTATATTCGCGTAAATACTAAAAAAAACGCTGGGATGAAAGGAATAGTGGCGTGGCGTGCCAGGAATGATGGGTAATGAAGGCAGGAGTATTACAGTATGTAGTTAGTATAATACAGTATGTAGCTGTTATTGGAATGTGTTTTGAACTGCTATATTTATTTGTTTTGAGGTCGTAATTTCTTTTGTGAGTTATTTTTATCATTGCTATAAAGAATGTACCGTAAAAAAGAAAACATGTATTTTTTTTTAATGACATTTTTCCAAACTAGACACAAATTGAGTGCCTAAACTCAAAAAGCGTGTCATCAATATGGTTCATTAAAGGCTTTGGACCGGATGACAAGGGCCTGCTGGAGAGTCTGGCCGAGGCAATATGACACATTTGTAGCCAGAAATTATCTGATTCTCTAGGAAATGCGTTCTCCAGTGGATTGTTGACCCAGATGTGTTTGCATCCAGGGATATATTTTGGGAAACATGGAGTTGGTAGCACTAGTCGCATTACAGCGAGTTCGGCTCATTCCTGACCCTTTCTGGACCTTTCTGTGTGGAGATTGCAGGTCTCTGGTTTTCATTCCACAGTAGAAAAAACCCCCCCGCATTAATCTGGGCAGTTTATCATAGGTGTGAGTGAAAATGTGAATGCCTGTGTGCCCCACTCTGTGATTGGTGGACCAATAATCCTGGTGTGTCTTGCTCTTTGTGAATCAGAGATGGAAAATCAGCTCAGAAAAAGGGTGGATAGATGTGAAACCCCCAAAAATGTTAATTGTTAGTTATATGTAAAGAACAAATTGAGTTCTAATACTTTTTCGTGGCTCCGGATCACGACTTTTCCGGGTTTTTTCCCGAATTTTTCACATTATATTGTGATCCGAGACGAAATCTTGGAATTGTTTATTCACCGCGGATAGAATAAATTTCCATACGTCACGACCCCAAAAACACGGGCATGTGTTGCTGCGACCGGATGGTGTTTTTCGGCCGAGCTGCTTGTCCTCGACTCACATTTCCCTTGGCTAACAGATCGTCGTGCTCGAGTCAACGCGTCACATGCACAAACAGTCGCATTCCGCATCTGATGTTCATTGTTCATTATTACAGCCGCCGCCAGTCATTTCTTTATCAAAACGGCCTCGTTCTTCCGGAGCACAATGTCTGTCAGAGCCGATGAATTGATAAATAACACATCACTCAATGAAAGAGCCGTGAGTCAAGCCGCCCGTGTGTTTCTCGCCGTAATGTCCTTCTTTTTTGGGTCTTCAGGGGCAGAGAGAAGCGTCGGCGAGGGCCACAAACATGGAGGGCGACTGCCTCAGTTGCATCAAGTACCTCATGTTCATCTTCAACTTCTTCATTTTTGTAAGTTCACGATCTCGACTGTTGATGTTCTGGAGCTCATCCATTTGTCAAATTTGAACGGAAAACTTCAAACTTCAAACTTTGAACCCTTTAACTTTAACTGGTCACTTTTACTAACACTTTCTGGATCACTGAGTCACTTTTTAGACACCTTAAACTGAACCCTTCTGGAGTCACTGTTTTTACATGTTTGTATGTTTTGTACATTTAACTTATACATTATTAATTTGTATTTTTTTCATCTTGGAAATTTTGTATTTTTATTCACATTTTATATTTTATCTTTATATCTTGTTTTTATCGTATTTCTGTTCCTTATATTTTTATTGTATTTCCCTTTGCACATTTGGAATAGCATATTTTATCTATTCTTTTAAATTAAAATTATCTATAATTTTAAATATTTTTGAATTTGGAAAAGCTCGTTATTAACTTTTTATGTGACCTGACCAGTGTTATTATAACTGGTCAAGTAACGAAGCAGAATTACCTCGTTACTTTACTTAAGTAGAATTTTGGCTCATTTACACTTTACAAGAGTAATTATTTTCCCGCTTACTTTTTACTTCTACTTCTTATTTTTTTTTTTTAAGCAAATATCGGTACTTTCTACTCCTTACTTTTCAACAACTAGTCGTGTTACTACGATTTAATTTTGGTTAATTTTATTTCCGTGTTTGTCATCGATCTAAATAAACATCCAGATAAATCGCGGCCGATTTACGCGCGCCTCCGGTTACGGTGAACTCGACGTATAAACACGTATCATTCCGACACCCTATTGGTTTGTGCGCAGTCCGTCTCGGTCCGCAAGGCTAAGCATTGTAACAAAATGCATTAATTTCAGATGCATGCTTTTTTATATAACAATATAGTTCTATAATGGCATTTTTCCTTGCGTAACTTTTACTTTTATACTTCAAGTAGTTTTATCAGTAGCTAGTACTATTACTTCGGTAGAAAGATTGGGCTCTTACTTTTACTTTCCCAGAAGTATTTTTTAACTCTAGTATCTATACTTAAGTAACGAATATGACTCCTTTTGACTATAGCACTATAACTGGTGTAATCCCTGTGTTTCTGCTTCAGCTGGGCGGCACATTCCTTCTCGGGGTGGGAATCTGGGTGCTGGTGGATCCCACAGGGTTCCGGGAGATTGTGGCAGCCAATCCTCTGCTGTTCTCCGGGGTCTACGCTATTCTGATCATGGGTGGGATGCTGTTCCTGCTGGGCTTCTTGGGATGCTGCGGAGCCATACGGGAAAACAAGTGTCTTCTGTTGTTCGTATGTGCATTCTGAGCTTCTTTTTTGGGGTTCCGTTCAGTGCCGGACGGCTCAGACTAGAACTTCTAGTGATGTGATTTGGCCCACCAGCCCAAGAAAGGGACAAAAATGTGTTTTTAAGGTAAATCTAATGTAAAATGTAGCCTCAAGCTGCAATTGTGGGGTTTGAGCCATTTCGGTTTTTTTGCATCATTATTTATTGAAATGTTTATTACATTTATTAAGTATTATTATGGTTTTGTCGTAATTATAAACAGCATTATTATAATTACGTTAATAAAAAATCAGGTCCTATTAAGATCAGCTCTAGCCCATTTTACATTATTGCCACGTTTAGGCACCTTTGCTAGATTAATAAGTCACTGTTTTGGTTTCAGTTGTACTGGAAGATCGTTTGTGTTCACTGAACTTGTTATTGTGGTAATTAGTACACAGTTAACTAATTGTTTACGTAAGTCCAAACACAAATAAACTTAATTAAATTTTTTTTGCTTAACTTAACACAATAACCATATTTAAATAAGTTTGGTTTAGTTTAAAATTTGTTAACACAAAGTAACGGTAGTAACGGTACTAGGAATGTTAAAAAATGTTCAAAATTAAATGTTTTTTAAAATCTAGATTAATGATTAAGTCCAAAGCAATTTGCCCATCTCAACCCTCCAATTCAGTGACATAAAACGTTTTATTTTTAGCATTACATTTTTGCTACTGTTTACAGAATTTAAAAAATCTTTACAATTTCTGTCTGCTTTACATATACATATAATATGTACGTATGTAATATGAGGTGTAACTAAATCATCTGATTCATTACCAAACCTCTCACAATCTTCTTCTTCCCGCAGTTCTTCATGCTCATTCTTCTCATATTCCTGGCTGAGCTGGCGGTCGCCATCCTGGCCTTTATATTCCGGGAGCACGTGAGTTTTATCACACAATATCAGCGAATCTCCTGTGTCCTTCCCTTCTCTGGTGTGATCCGCAGCTCACCCGAGATTACTTCTCCAAAGAGCTGAAGACTCATTACCACGGCACCAACAGCAGCGACGTCTTCACCTCCACGTGGAACGCCATCATGACCACCGTGAGCTGAGCCACACGCGCTGCCCACTGTAGTCAAGGCATTTAACTGTGTGTTGGTGTGTTAATAGTTCGACTGCTGTGGAGTAAATAGTGCGGAGGACTTTGATGATCAAAGCCTCTTCAGACGCCTGAACCCCATCAGACTGGTGCCGGAGGTCTGCTGCCAGAGGAACGATCTGATGATGAGCCGAGACCAGTGTCTCAAGGGACTGATGCCCATACGCAACAAGGTCAGGAGCCTTTCCGTGTCGGACGGAACATCCGGGAAAAAGTGCAAAATGAATGGGGGAAAAATCCATTACTGAAACCGTGAAATGGATTTATGAGTTTTTTTTGGAGGGGGGGCTCGTGCTTTGATTTGAATGCCAAAGCTAATTAAATATAAACTATTTTATTTTACAAGTTGCATGTTTTATTTATAGCTGCTTTAATAAAGCGCAAGTGGTTAAAACATAATTTTCATGAAATTTGCCTTAACGAGATGTCCTGGTGTATATTTCTAGATCATTTTAGTATCAACGCACAGTCCTAATTAGCAATCAAACTTTTGCATTTGATAAGAAATCCAGTGGCATTTTGTTCGCTCTTTAATTTACAAAAACTTGTTCTTTTACACAGGGCTGTTATTCCGCAGTGGTGGATTACTTCGAGACGTATATCTATATGACTGGAGCTCTCGCCATTGTGGTGCTGACTATTGAAGTGAGGTTATGATATTTTTTAATTTGAAATACACGTGTTGAATACATTGGTATTATAAGCACAACTTGGACGCATCACTTGGTGCTTAAAAGTCATAAACTTTGATCTCACGCGACATCTAGTGGAGTAAAGAGGTAATGCAGGTTGAATCTTCCGGTACAGACTTTTAGAGAATATGCCAACGTTTTACTGTTAGACTATTGTAACTGTGCTTATCACATTGACATTTTACATGATGAAAAATTTAAATGTAGTCGTAGTACGGTTGTGGGCATTTTTTTTTTTTACGTTGGGCTCTTTTAGAAAAAAAAAACTTTCGGCCCAGATTTCCCGTTTAAAGATTACTAATGCAATTTTCCTCACTCATCGCGATGTGTTTTTTGACATATTAGGGCGGACATGGCAGAAAAATGTTTTGTTTTTGTCAGATATTTAGGAGTGAATAAAAAGTCAATATACACATTTCTTTCTTTGATTAAGCGCACAACAGAAGAGAGAAAATATTACTCTTTACTCCCTCGTGTGGGAAGACTTGGGTATTGCATGTAAAACTTAACGAGGTTTACACCACCTGTTTTACTATATTTTGATCACGTTGGTCCGAATTAATAAAAGAATACATCCAGCGAGCCATAGTTTGACCAGGTCGGCTGTAGATAAGTAAATAAGATGTGTTTATATGCATTTCTCCCACAAAACTGGGGCAGAAAAGGATTTTCTGTTTTCATGAAACAAAATCACCAAATACACACAGAAAATGTTTGTTATTAAATCAATTAAATGTTTTTAAATTTATTACCAAATCTTGTATTTGACAAATATATCACCAAATAAATGTAAGGCATCTTAATTCATAAAATAATTGATCAAATATTAATATAAACAGTCGTCATATATGTAAATGTTGGTTCTTGTTCAAAATGTTTATTGTCAATATCAGATTTACCCAACTATTTTTTTCTGAAGAATGACTATGAAGGAAATGTTGTGTAATAAAGTATAATTATATGGTCAGGTTGTGATTAATGTAAAAAAATTGAAACCGATCATTGTTCTTTCCTCTGCCCAGCTCTTCGCCATGGTGTTCGCCATGTGCTTGTTCCGAGGAATCCAGTGAGAAGACGTCATGGCATGAAACATCGCTTTAGGAGCGCACTCATGTTTGCTCCAACTGTCTTTTTACGTTGAGATATTTAAAAAATTGCCAAAAACAACTTCACGGCCGGGACTTTTGAGACACACATGAAGGGACTTTTATTGTGGAAACTAAGTGTTTTAGTTTCAGTCCTTTAAGGTTAATAGAGAAGAGCATTGCACTGATATTTGCTTCTGCTATTTATAGATGTACGTAATGAATATTTTTACTAAACTAAATATCTGGTCGTGATTGTTCACCACTGGTACAGTACTATTCCTGTGTGTGTATTGTTAGTGAGTAATGGAGAGAAGGAGTGAATAATTGTGAAAAATAGTTAGTTAGTTAATTGAGCTAGTGATGGAGTGAGAGAGTGTGTGTGAGCGAGTGAGAGTGAGCAAATGTGTGTGTGAGCGAGAGAGAGACGGAGAGAGAAAGGAAGGCAGGAATTTTGTAGGATGATTGTGTAGGATTTTCTATATTGTCGAGTTTATTGTGTTGAAACTGTGGATATGATCTGTGCACGTGACGTGTGTTTCTGTGCTGTATCTGTGTATCTTCACACGACACTGAATGACGCTAAAGAAAGTTATGTACAACCTTGATGTAAATACGTTTGAGTTTTACCTGAAAATCCCTTTCAATTCTTATAAACACAATTGCCAAACAACGTGTGTGTGATGGTGTTTGTTGACAGATTTCAGTGTTTCTGATGCAATAAAGTCTGCTTTTACATGCAAATATTATCAGCAATTCAATTATTTTATTTGTTTTTTTTTTTATGAAATATACGTTTTCAAAATATGGCTTTAATATTCTAAACACAATAAACCCGCACTCTAAGTAACACACAATCTGTAGGATGATCTAGTGGAGGCACCTAGCGGCGAATAAGTGTAATGCACAATCGAATCTCATTGACTATTCGAGAACATGCCTACATTTTACCGTGGCATTGTTCTTATCAAGGTGTTGATGTTTAATTTCAAATTTATTGGAATAATTTGCTATGCTTTAGTATTGGTGATTGATTTAGTTATCTTTTGCATGTATTTCCCCTGCGAAACTAAGTTGTCACGCTTAAAAATCATATTTAAAGTCATAATTGAAATACAATGCAAATTAACGCAGCCATTTGAAATCCGTCACATCATCTCACGATGCTTTTAAATCAATTAAATTAAATAATACATTTATTTTTGAAATTCAGCAGACGAAAGGGTGATGTCAGATTTTCATGTATATAACAATATTATAGCCTAAATTTGAACGTTGTATTACAATAATCCATGAAAAACGATTTGAAATACACATATGCATATATTTTACTTCATAAACACCATCTATTATATATCAAGACCCAGAAGTGATGACTCGAGTCACGAATTTGTTGAAATTAGACTCGACTTGACAAAGTATTAAAAAAAAAGACGCTCTGTGACTTTTATATATTTTTACCATGTTTATTGCACTTCTACAGTTTTATTGCTGCTGGTGTCTGATACCAAACTAATTTCGTGTAAACTACAATGACAATAAAGTCTCTTACGTCTTACAAGCTGGGGCGGGGTCATCAAGCGGCGGCTTTTGCGCACGCGCAATTCATTTTTAGTCGAGAGGCAGAGGTGTGAACATCTTCTACTCGCCTGTCAATGCTTTGAGACAGCGAAGGCAATTGGTGAAGTGTAGGAACTGTACAGACACATCAATGCTTCCAAAATTAGCCAGTAACAGCATAAAACTGTAGAAGATTAAACTAAAAGAGTAGACTAAAAGATTGGTTGCTAGTCGCTTTATAAAAACTGAAAAGTCTTAAAGGTGTATTAAACTCCGGAGCTACAGGCACGCACACTTGTTGCGCTCACGGGTGTTCAATTAGTTCTGCCTGTGACAACGCTTTCTGTGTTCGATTAGCAATGCCTCCGTGTCGACATTGGAAGTTCAGTAAGTTTGTTCTACTTTTGTCAATCCTCCCGAAGCCAAAAGGTGTCCTAAAGAGGGAGACCTCGGTCGCCCACACACTTTAATCGGGTTTTTGCTTTCCGGGTTTTTTAATCGGGTTTCTGGCTTCCCGCGCCACCACGCATAGACGCATGGTTGTTGCGTGACGTATTTACGTAATCGATGACGTTGACTACGTCGATGACTCGTTGCAGCTCTAGCTAGGTTACAGTATGTTTTACAACAAACACAAAGCCGCTGCATAGCAACCCCAGCCCTCAAGTAGGAGAAGGAAAGCTCATTTGCCATTGTTGGATCTCAGTTCACGGTCTTTTCATCCAGATCAGACTGATAACTGGACAAAATGCAGAGGTAAGGACATGCTGATTTTTAACAGTTTCTTCCTGAAAATAGATCTGGTTTTAATACGTTGTTTAAGTGTGTGGTGAAATTTTTGAACTGTAAGATCCGTCCAAATAATGTAAAAAAAAAAAAAGTTATAAAAAAACGTATTCCTCGCTATTCTTACGTTTTCAGTAAAGACGGTAAATGTCCGTTGAGTCCGAATGTGACCTAGCAAGAACAGCTAACAATGATCAAACTACATTTTATCTTCTGATTGTCTCGTTGTATCTTTCATTATCATTCATCTTCTCTCCAGACCTCCGCATGATAAAGACTATGTGCAGCAGTGTATCAAGCAGCTTCATAAAGTAGGTGCAAGTCTTGTCTGCCTACGCATTAAATCCAGTCAGAACAAACTTTTCAGTGACGTAGAACTAAAGAGAACCTGAAAGAATTGCAAGAGTACAGACACTGACAGAAATACGTTTTACAAAGACTCTTTTCCTTTTCTCAAACATGTCAAGTATTAGAAAACCAAAGGTATCTTTCAAATAACTGGTTACAAAAGGTTCAGAAATTAGTGTTGCACATGAGTTAAATCAGTCTAGAAATAAAATGGCATCTATATTTTTCTGTGCAGTTCCTGCTGGGTCTAGGCTTCCCGGGGACCGTCACTGTGAAAGACATCCAGTCCACTCTTGAAGACTTTGAAAAAGTCACAGAGTCAATTCATGCTTTTGTGGAGTTGTCCTTTCAGATCCCCACCAATGAATTTGACGAGGAGACCCTGAAGATGCTGAAAGATCTGGGGTGAGGGCATCACGAGCACATCGGCCTGTGTAATGCAGCGTTCAGATCACTGATGGTTCACTCTCTTGTTTCAGATATTCGTATCCCTCTACTAGCTCCATGTCGCCTGATCCTCGCGTGGTTCTCTGGCTCGCCTGGCTCTGTGACTAGATCCTTGAATGCTACTCAGTCAAGGTAATATACGTCTGTCACAGACACCAGGGCTGTGACTTTTAATTTTCACGTAATGTCAGATGAGCAGGAAAGGCATACAAATTATTCACGACAGATTATTTGAAATTTTTTTGGAGGAAGGGGCCGAGTTTAACAAGGTAATTTAGGCATTTGACATAATCTAAACCACTTGCTGTGCATAAGATCTCCACTTGAACTACATTTCCCACTTTCTAGAAGCTTCTTCTAAACTGTCTCCCATCTTTCTGTCTTCTCTTCACAGACCTTAACGAGATGCTTTTGTGATGCCCATCGCAGATTCACGGAGAGAGCAGGCATTTCTGAAGAGAAGGACAAAGCCTTTTTCAAACACCTGGGTAAGTTTGCCATAGAACAACAGGCTTCCAAATCACAAGACCACAGTAATAAAAGATGGTTTTAAAACAAACTGGAGGGAAAAACTCTCTGGAAATTAAGTTCTGATGACTAGGATCGACTTTTTGTCATCTATCATTCAAGGAAAACGATATTAAAATGATGCGAGTCACCAGTTAGGTTTGTTAAATGAAGAAAAAGTAGTTTAGAAGAACATTAACATAATTGAAATTTGAATTTGTTTTATGTGACTATATTTGGGGAAATACTGTATATATGTGTATATCTATAACGTTGTTCATTCCTGTGAGAGATCGCGAGGGAGCCGGCTTTACACTACACTAGGCAAAGACCTTCAGTGTTCACTATATTCACTCATGCAAATGTCTTTGGGAATCAAGTAACAGTGATGAGTCTGGCGAAATGGCTGCAGAAAAAACTAGAGATCAGCTGCTCTTCAGAAGCTCACAAAGCCGCACCGGAGAAGGAAACGGCTGGACGGAGTGAGGAGCAGGAGCTAGGAGGTAAGTGCTGACACACGGAAGAGCTGAAGATGGAGTAACGCTAGTGTTCCCTGCTCAGAGGTGGAGAACATTCGACTAATCCTGGAGAGGCAGAAGTTAATAGCAAGCAATGAGCGCTACAACCGAAAGAACGATGAAATGGAACAGAAGGTGAGGAACGAGAAGATCACCCTGTCCAAACGAAGGCCACCCTGTCCTAATGAACAAATCCTGTAGATACTGAAGATAGAGGCAGACATTGAGCGCAGCAAGCGAGAGAAGGATGAGCTGCGGCAGACCATTCAGAGGGAGAAACAGAGCACCGAGGTAATGAAACAGAAGGTGAGGAACGAGAAGGAAACCCTGTCCACACAAAGGTCACCCTGTCCTATTGAACAAATCCTGTTGATACAGAAGTTAAAGGCAGACATTGAGCGCGGCGACCGAGTGAAGGATGAGCTGCTGCAGACCCATCAGAGGCTGAAACAGAGGATCAAGGAAATGGAACAGAAGGCAAGGAACGAGAAGGTCACAGTGTCCAAAACCCAAGAGAAGGTGAGACACAGCAATGAGCCACTGGTTTATCTGTTGTTGACACTCATGTGATCTTCACTTCAAACTCTGTAGCTTCACTAGGGCTTATTTTCAGGTTATAGTGTAAGATTCATTGCACAGTCAATCCTGTTATTGTCTTTTTTTCACAGAATATAAAAACAATGAGTGAATAAAATTCTCCAGTTGCTTTTTGTGGTGTGATGAAAGTGAGGAGAAGGCGGAGGAGGAAGTGAAGTCCTGGATTCAAGAGGAATTTGTTTTAATTGCAATTCCTTGTTCTTTCCCTCTTTGGTTGTTTAAAACAAAGGGAGATTTTGATTTTACAGTTGTTGTTTTTTTTTTATCACTTTTGTTATGTGTAAATTAAAGTCAGGGACCATGAAAAGAGATGTAATGTTCATGCCTTTTGTTAACAGGCTAAAGTGTGTGTGTTCGTGTTATTGGTACTAATTGTTCTCTAAACGCCGCATCTCTTATAAAAAATATTTTTATTATTTAACATGTGACAGTTTCTGCCTACAAACGTCATTGTTCAGACGTCTATGATTCGACGTGCTTATTTCTCGAAATTCAGGATAAAAGATGGATATTGATTGAGGTGTAATGACTAGATGTATTTTAATTATTTGTGTGTTTACATTGCAAAAGAATAAAATATTCTGGAAAAAAAAAAAACGAATAAACTGGTGCATGAGAACACCAACTGAATAATCTCATGATTTGGATGGATGATGGTGATGGACAGGTCAGATGATAATGTTCAATTTATAATTACACTATGACTTGTTGAGATACAGAATGATTCAACATGATATTCTAATGATTCACTCACATGCAAATTAGACACTTTCAGAACATTGGTCTATGAATTATCTTTCCTAGAAAAAATATTGAAAGAAATAAATTTGCACAAGTGGTCTAACAAAGATGTAATATACAATATTGTGTTCAAATACAGGGTTATATTGACAAGTTTTACAATCTGAGATTCAACTGAACTCTTATGCATCTCTATCCATATTGCAAAATGACTCTTAAGTTCATTTATAATAAATTGGTGTTAAGTTTAATGGACTAATTGTAAAGGTAAGAAAACATTGCAGATCTGCCACTTTTTATCATTATTTGGTACACATCCACAATAATAGACAGTTACACATTTTAATGGTGTAATTCCACTCATTATGAAAAATCATGGAAGTACTTGACAACGAGACAGTTCTTGTAGAAGAAAGCTGAGAATGTCCCATCTTCAAGCATTTGGTAAGTTTGGCATTTATGACCTGGTTAAAGTGGATTAAAATCTTATTAACTTTCTGAACTTCAGCTCTTTGTCGATTTCTCAATCCAGAAATTGCTGAAGTTGGAAGAAGAGGTCGATGAAGGTCAATTTGACGTCTCCAAACTCTACCTGTTAAAAGTCGTTTTTTGTGTTTGCAACATTATTATTGTTTAATTTTTAATATACAACTAAAAACTGAAGTGTGTGTGTGTGAGAGAGAGAGAGAGAGAGAGAGAGATTGAAGATCCAGAGTTTGTGACCAAAACCAAAGTTTTTCTAAATATTAAATACTCTATATTGATTACTTGGTTAGTCTTGATTATTTAGTTCATTTATGATTAGTGTTTGCAACATTATTATTATTATTTTTATGTTATTGTTATTATTATGGGTAAACTATATTTATTATGTATCTACATTAAATTATTATACCTACAATTATTTTATAGTTTAATTTTTATGCAATTACAATGATTGTATTTTGTATAACTAATTTACATGTATGTGTTTTATATTTTTGCATAATAAATACTATACTAAAATTAGGCTTTGAAGCTTAAAACCTAGTGCAAGTGTATAATTGTTTATTCCAGCACAGCAGAGGGCGCTCTTTACCTCTTAGTTTTCTAACGTAGACCGCTGCGACCTCACGAAGAACATTTTCCTGTCAGCTGTTGGATGGAATTGTCGGGATAATAATAGACAAAATTCACATTGACGTTTCATTTTTATGAATTATGTACCAACAAATGATATTATGATTTGAGCGCATCGAGATTTCAAGCCGCTACGTGGACATCGTGCAGGTGAGTTTGCGGATTCCTGGCTAGCCACATTGCTAACGGTCCCGTGTTTTGAATGTTCTCTGAGTCACATTTTGAACTCACAGTGCGAAAAACTAGACCAAAGCTTCTCCAAATGCATGGTTATAATGGGTATTTGAAAAAATATATACATGTCTGTTAAATTATTCTCTCCCGCTTCACTGGGACACGGGATGTTGAAGCCCATACAAACATATATATATTTACACTTCTCACATAACGCTCTATAAATACACTACTATAGTACATATTTTGCAAACGAGAACTTCATGTTGTGTCTAATCACTATATACGACGATTTCTGAATAGCGTTTTTCATTTCTTGGTCACGGGGTCCTGGAATTAAATTCAGTGACGTCAGTCTTTAGAACAATCTTGATGTGTTTTTACTCCTCTGAGTTTGTCTCTTGTGTGTTTTCCTCAGTGGTTTGACACTGGACCGTCTCATCATGTGTGCATCGGTGAAGTACAGCTCTCGCGGACCCCCTCTCATCCCGCGCATGAAGACCAAACACAGGGCGTGTTACATCGCTCTCTTCTCCTTCGTCCTTTTTGGATTGATCGCAACCGGGGTGTTCCAGTTCTGGCCTCACTCCATCGAGTCGTCAGCGGAGTGGAGCTTGGACCGCCGGAGTGTCCATGATGCTCCTCTTGTCAGGATTCCAGCCAGCAGCCCGATTCCTGAGCGAGGAGACCTGAGCTGCCGGATGCACACGTGCTTTGATGTGTATCGTTGTGGATATAATCCCAAAAACAAAATCAAGGTAAAGCATTGTATAGATCACAAAATCATGTCTTCACTTCAGTGTGTTGACAAACTCAGTTACTTTACCAATTATGTATATATCATTAAAATCAAGACTGATATCCAGTATAGGTTTACATGTACTATATATATTTTCAAACTCTGGTGTGTAGAACTGAATTTGCAGCACTGATTGTTAAAAACGATTGAGTAGGATGCAACAAAACAATCAGCAAAAAAAGCGACACACACACACACACATACAGATGCAGACATTTTCGCATGTATATAAAACCATTAGTCCTGATGAACATTCAAGCACAAACATTTTAAGGAATATATCTCACACATTTCTTTAGCATTTTTAATAAAACATTTTATTTAAAAATGTAAATAAAAATATTTTAATAGAAAAGAAAAACTTGAGAATCAATGGCACTAGGAAATCAGAATAGGTTTAAAAATAAAACTGTAATAAATACAAGATAATTGTGTATGCTTTTTAAGGAGAAAATGTAATTGTTTGTGTTTTGTTTTATTTGTGTAAAGGACAGCATTTAGAATAATTACAGAGGGCAACACAGTATACATGTTTTATACTTAAACACATTTTAAACACAGAAGCAAACTAACACAACAGTGTAACCACTGTAGACTCTCTCTCACACACACACACACACGCACACACACATATACACACACACACACACACACACACACACACCTTGGACTTAAAATCAAAACGTACGCAAACACAAAAAAAATGAACAAGTACACATTTGTGTGTGTGTGTGTGTGTGTGTGTGCAGGTGTACATCTATCCTCTCCAGCGCTTCGTGGATGATGTGGGGGTTTCCATCAGTAGCACGGGTTTATCTCGAGAATATAACGACCTGCTCAGCGCCATCTCAGACAGCGACTTCTACACGGATGATGTGGCCAGAGCGTGTCTCTTCATCCCGTCCATTGATGTGCTGAACCAAAACTCCTTGCGCATTCGGGAAACTGCTCAGGCACTGGCCATGCTTCCCCGGTGATTAGTTCAGCTTCACTTTATTAGGGATTTTTAACAGAGAAAGAAACTATGAAAAGAGGATTTCTTGCTTAAATGATTAAAGCCATTTAGCTGTTGTTGGTTAAAACTATTTTTGTACTTTTTAAATGCGCAGTTGTCTTGTATTTAACAGATATTACAGACAAAAAATCATATTTTTCATGTAATAAGCATCTGACGTTTGTTCTGGTGACTTGTTTGTTCTAGGCAATTTCAGCAATGACTAAATTTTTTTGTTTTTTTTCTGCAACTGTCTCGGAACATTCAGGTGGGACCGAGGCATGAATCATCTTTTGTTTAACATGCTTCCTGGAGGACCACCGGACTACAACACAGCTCTCGATGTTCCCAGAGATAGGTAAGTGTGGTACAAATTAAAACCCATTAAAGCATTCTGACGTTTAAAATACGGTAGCCATGAATCATAACAGTTTCACTAGTTATGATTTGTGTTCTCAAGTAGCAATCCATAAGTATAATCCGTATAATCACATTAATTAATCAATCAATCAATCAATCAAAACTTTATAAAGCACTAAACACAAGTGTGTTAAGCAGTAACCCACTCCTGGGTTCTGTTAATTTTAACAGTACTCGTTAAAATGTTGTCTATTGTGCAAACAAGTAAAGCAAATAAGACTAAAAATTCTTTTTTTGATCACAAATCTACTTTTGTTTTATCCATGCAATTCTGACCACAATTTGACTTCTTCAAACCTACACTACTCAATTAACTAAACTCATTGTATTCTAAAATAAAATTCACCCAAACGTGAAGCTAAAAACCATCCTCCATTAATGGATAATATTGAATTGAATTGAATTGAATTGAAAAATCCTTTATTAGTCCCACAGCGGGGAAATTTCACGTCACAACAGCAACAACAAATCCAAATAAATAAACAAACATCACCATAACGCACTGCACACATCATAATGAACCAACAAACACAGACCATAATGAACAAGTAGCGCTGCCCGTCTTAAGCATAGTTCCAGTCACCAGTTTACATTTAAGTTCAAATTGTAGAGTCTAATCGCAGCAGGTAGGAAAGATCTGCGATATCTCTCCTTCACACAGCGGGGGTGAATCAGATTTCCTTTGGATCTCTAGTTTTCTGCCACCATAAAACATGCAGTCTATAAAATTGCCCTTTGGTTATGAGTGTAAGTGTCCCGCTCTGTGATTGGTTGGCTACCAATTCATAGTGTTAGTCCCTCCTTCATGTGCAGAGATGCTGAGATTGGCTGCCAAGAGCTCAGAGTCCATAATTGGATGGATGAATCTCTCACATGAGCCAGTAAAGTCCGAGTTTAAATATAGAATCTCTTATCTGTTGATACCATCCCCTGATTGGTTTACTCACTAGAGGGCACTGTGTTCAAATACGATGCATATCTTCCGTCACTGTTATTTTAGAACAGCCTGAATAATGCAAGGAACATGGCATCATTTTAATCAATATTTCATAATCAAATTTTACATTTTGAATTACTTATTTGAGTCAGTCCCTTTTTAGAATTTTCAGAACAGGAAATAAAACAAATCTAAAAGTTGTTTTTTTTTTTTGTTTAATTTTCAATGGCAAAGCGCAGATCTGGAGTGAGCGCGTGACATAAGCGCTTGGTGTTTATTTCAACACAGATCCATACTGAATTTAAGCCTTGGCTGCACTTTTGCTTCGGGTGGGAAAAGGTGAGTTTTATGTACCAGAAAGCCCTTGAATGAAGAACACTTATCTGAAGCTGTAGAGAATTTCCTGGGCTCATCCAGATGTGCAGCATTTGGCTCGCAGCCTCATCAGAACCAGCTGCCCGTGCGTGCACATGTGTGGGGTGAGATAAAAAGATGTCGCGTGGTCGCGCTCTCCGTAGTCGCCGTTTAAAACCAGTCCAACCCATTTGAAGTTTTATTGACTCGTCTTGAAATGAGAACGCTAAGCAACTCTATTAAAAGCCTCGGAGTGCCATGTTCACACATTTGTAATTTGAAGGCAGATTAAGGATGTGTTTTTATCTCTGGCAGGGCTCTTCTGGCTGGAGGAGGCTTCTCCACATGGACGTACCGGCAGGGTTATGATGTCAGCGTGCCGGTCTACAGCCCTCTGTCCGCGGAGGTGGACCTGCAGGAGAAGCAACCAGGGTGAGATCTTCTTGAAAGAGCTTCTAAAACCCAGTTCCATCATTGTGTTTGTGTTTGCTCTCAGGCCGCGGCGCTATTTCATATTATCATCGCAGACCGCCATCCATCGGGAATACCGCGTGGAATTGGAAAGGTTAAAAGAGGAGAACGGGGAGGCTCTGCTCCTCCTCGACAAGTGCAGCAACCTATCACAAGGACTGGCCTCGGTTAGAAAGCGCTGCTATAAGGGCCAGGTCTTTGATTACCCACAAATTCTGCAGGTTGGTTTTTTGTTATTTCTCTTGACCTTCGAGGGACTAAACTTCATTATTACGCTCTACATTAGACAGGCCACGTCAATGACCATTTTAAAGTCTCATTCAAAAACACATCTTTACTCTCTGGCGTTCAGCTCAACATGGGACACAGCATGCTTGTTTGTTCTGCTTCTCCTATTCATGTAAAATAATTCTGTTATTAAATAGTTTTTAGCCGCTAGAGACCCGAGCTCTGAAATTATATTCTTTTTAGAATTTGCTTTGCTAGTTGAGCTTTTAGGAGCGCAATAAGTGTAAAAAGGAAGGGTCAATTTTTTTACATGATTTAGTGTTGGAGATAATACTTATGTTACTACTAAATATTTACTTATTTTCATAGATCTTTCATGTCCAAGCAAGAGGAACACGGTTTACCTAAAAATTGCGCTCCGTAAAAAATTTCCGTAAATAGTACAATGAATTACTCTTTTGCAAAGACTTGTGTCTCACCCTGCAGCTGACAGAATTTTCATCCTATTCTCCGCCATTTTGCTATAACTGCAAAAAAAGACCATGACAACATGGTCAATCTGTTTAGCACGTCAGGGGTTAACACAATAGGTGGGAAAATTCTGTGACGTCAGTACACAGACAAAGCTATCAGGACTCAGTAGATTAAGCATTGTTTTATATTGTGTTGTTTTATAGTTTTTACTGTTATGTTTAAGTACTGTTTGAAATCTTTGACGGACAGACTTGTGCAGCTCTTTGGTCATCTGCAGTAATTTTTTCTGCTTTATAAATAAAACTGCTTTATAAATAAAGATTGATTATTATTGAGCTACGAAAGCAATATGAAGAAATATGCAATTTTAATTGATTGTATTAATGATTATTTTAGATTTTTCGTGCCATAGTGCATTTTTCAATCGGAAAAGCGCTAGAAACAAATGATGTACCTCTCCACCATGCTCATCTCCCCTTCAGTCCCGTCTAGACAGGAAGTATGCTTATCATGCACGGCAGCCCATCTGGGAGACGTTCCACACTAGGGAGGGGCCCAGATCAAATCCCTGTGAGAGCCATTGCCCCCCACTTCCCACCCGGCACCACGTCAAGCTCGTGTTGTTCTTGCACCTTTCATTACAATCCCCTTATTTACACTACACACTAGATCAACCTGCTGTCAACGCCAGAGCAACGCTACAGAGATTCACCAGTGTGCTGTGATGAACACTACCCGTGTGTTTTCTGCAGGAGTCGTCGTTCTGTGTGGTTCTACGCGGGGCCCGGCTCGGCCAGGCCACTCTCAGCGACGTGCTGCAGGCTGGATGTGTCCCCGTCATCATGGCCGACTCCTACATTCTTCCTTTCTCGGAAGTGCTGGACTGGAAAAGGTAGAGATTCTGGGGGTTTTCTACTCTGACATAGGGCTGGGCAATTAATTGATAAGTAATGGACAATCAGAACGTACAATCGTTCACATTTCATCAGGTCAATTGTTTCAATTACTTTCCCTTTAAAAATACCGCACACTTAACAACCGTCACATTATGATATTCCGCCGGCATGGAGCTTAGATACTGAGCAACAAGAGCAGCGTATGCATAAAAACAACGCAATTTTCGTCATTTGGAAACATTTTGGCTTCAGGAAAGAAGACATGGAACAAAATGAAGTCACATGTAGACATTGCAGAAAAGTAATTTTGACGGCCAAAGGTAAAACGACAAATTTGTAACTCCTCATCAGAGTGGGTTTCAGTTTGGGTACTGAACTGCTCATTTTACATTTTTAAAAGGAAAAAAAAACTATTTAATAAAATAATCATTCATTAATCTTAATAGTGTAAAAATGCTCAATTGATTGAGTTTTTGAATGATGTCTGGCATCATTCGTTTTTTTTGTCCAATTGATGGATTTATGATATTTAAATTTGAGTGCAGTATTAAACATGAGATACTGAGATAATCGAATTATCATTCAGGGTAATAAAAAGTTAAAAGTTAAGTTATTTTTTTAAATAAATCAATAATTAAGTAATTAATAAATAAGAATTAGGTACATTTTTAAAGTATTAGTTATAAACTAATTTAAACAAAGCAGGATGGATGTTTTTTTTACTCTTTGGACGAAAGATTATTTTTTCCCTATGGAACGTATTTTTTCCAGATTATTAGGCGCGCAGATAAATTTTAAACAGTTTTTTTTAGACAATTAGGCGCAACAAATAAAGTTATTTTGAACAGAAATGATCCCATATCCGGAGGTGTCATGCATGTCAATCTTGTGCAGGGCTTCAGTTGTCATCCCAGAGGAAAAGCTGCCAGAGATGTACACCATTTTGAAGAGCATTCCTCACCGACAAGTAGAGGAGATGCAGAGACAGGTAAGACGTGAACACGAACCAATTCTGTGCCTCAGAATAGCATCGGCACAACTGAATACTCGCAAAAGTGTGAAAGATTACTTCTGCTCTGGTATGTGGAATGAAACTGTGAGCTGTTTCTGAAAACTCTAGACCTCTAACGGTCCCCGGCCCAGTGTGACAGTTTTTAAACAGTATCGAATGCTGTCAGAAGTGATGGCTGAGTTCAACAGGGGCTGCGTCATTCTCCGACTAAACGCAAGAAAGCCTCTCAGGTTTAACACGGGGTGAAGACGAGGTCACGGGAGTCGCAACCTCTCCAACGTTTTCCCTTCCTCGCAATCCACTGCGAGCTCCACTATGAAAATAACCATTAGACAGGTGGGGTGATGCCAAAAATAACAGTCCTGCAAGTGTGCTTTTGATTCTCTAAAGATGAAATTTCTCTTGTCACGGTAAATCAAGCCGAAAGCTAATTTTAAGCATTAGTGATGTATTTTTATCCAAACAAATTAACCGCACACTTTTCCTTGCAATTTCTTCTCATGTCATGCTTTTCAGCGCCACACTTATGCTCAACTCCTCCAAACCACATGGAGTACGTAAAGGGAGGTTTTGGGTTCCGCTCTGTAACGGTTAGGGTTGAATTTGACCTGCACGGAAACGGAATTAGCCGGTGATTGGCGATTCCAGCAGCTTTGGTTTTTGGAATCTCATGTAGATGTTCTTGATGCGGTGAGTCCCGGCGTTTCACGCGGTGGGTTATGGGAACACTAGTTAAGGTTCCACGGGTGTCGTTGGAGTTGGAGTCGTGACATGGCGGAAGGCCAGTGTGATGTCAGCTCACGCTTCAGCACATCTTGATTCACTCGTTTTTTTTCGAATTAGCCATCTCCATGCGCCAGCATCGTTGAGAAAATTTCCTGATCTTTTGTTGGGAATAATAGCTGTGATATAAGGGAGCACGATAACTGTGGGTAGCACGAATCCTCACGGATGTGATGCTTGGAACAGGAACAATACTGATTCTCCAAATGAATCGGATTAAGGGGTTTCATCACTTTTCTGGTGAGATCCATGCATTCTGGCCCTGTCCATATAAACTCCATCAATTCGGCCTTTCTGCTTTATTTTGCATTGTATCTTCGTAAGTAAAAGATCAGAGATCGACGGCAGCCTTGCGGACCAATTTCATGAAAAATTGTTCAGTTTTAATGTAGTTCAGTTATAAAAATATTAACTTGCATTCTTATCATTTTTGTATTATATAAAAGCAAAGGTAAATACAATCACATCATTAAACCCTAAACAACTGATATAAAATGTTGCATTTGATTAAATATTTTTTTAAATAAATGAGTGTATTTTAGATCAAATATACATTTTGTATGATAAATGTGTTTCAGATCAAATCCTATTGTGTATATGTGTGTGGGTGTGTGTGTTCGTGTGTGTGCGTGTATAGATGTATACTGTATTGTATATATGTAAACATATTATAAAAAACACCTCTAAATAACTATATATACCAAAAAATATTGAATTGAAAATACCTTTTAGTCTCACTGTGGGGTAATCGAGTAATAATAAAGCAAAATAAACTATAATTCTATATTTAAAAAAAAATAAAATTCTCTATATACATGTAGAATAAACTTTTTTTTTTTTTGACAACTAGCATATGTCTTTTTGTTTGTTACTAAAATCAAGATTTTTTTTGAGTTATCATTCACTCATTGTTCTGATATTTGTAGCATGAAGATGTATTGGTGATAAATTAAGAAAGGTGTGCATCTACTAAAGAAGCTCTGATTTGGGTCAGGCGGCTTCATAACTGAGTGTTAAAAGCTTCGGCAGTGTTAACACTGATTCCTTTTGGCTTCAGGTTTGAAGTCGTGTGCCAGCAAAGTATTCTTTCCGTCATCTGCCTGGAACAGATCACATGAGTTTTGTAAAAAGGAGTTTGGGAATCAATCGTTCAGCTGTAATCTTGTCTGGCTTATTTTAAGAAGAACAACGAGTGCTCACATCACACAACCTAGATATTAACGATGACTTACTGTCATCATTTTTTATGTTGTGCGTTTTCGGTTAGCTGTCATGTCATAAATTCCGTGCTGGGATTTTTGTATTTTTGCGCTGTGAAACAATGAATATTAAATAACATATCTTGGAGGAATGCCTTTAATAATATGTATTTATGTTTTTTGTTTATTTTTTGCAAGAATCTTATTTGTTATGTATAAAACATGTATTAGAATAGGTTAAATGGCGTATTTTAAATGAGTTTCAAATTTTCCACAAAAAAAGACCTATGCTCGAAATATGACCTAGTTGGGTACAGCAAAATTAAAACAGCCATAAATGGAGTCTTCACGTGTGAACTACATTAGTATAATGCTGTACAGCGGATACCCGTTTATCACTATAGTTTTATTCAAAAGCCTCGCGTAAAAAAATTAATTTGCGTTGGACAGGAGCCAACCGGCGAACAGCCGCGCCAAAAATCTGTCTGCCGGTGCTAAATATGGACTAGAATTCCACTGTTTGCGTAAAGTAATTGTTCAATAAACCAGAGGAATTCACCAAATAAACTTTTAATAGAAAAAAGTCATAGTAGCCTCACTTTTCAGTACCTGTAATATTCACCGATTGAGAAGTGGCTTAACAAACAGAAAGAAGCCTCTACTTTTGTAAGGAACAATAATTTGGTTGAAAATTTGTTTTATCGCAATACATTTTTTTCACATTGTCCAGTAATGGCTTAGAGAAAGAACATTTCACCCGAGAGTATCGTGTGAATAACCATAAGTCTGTCAGAAGGGCGGCCAACGCTCTCTCCTCTCACGAGACTCCGTCTCTTCCCTCCTCATAAAAATTCTTGCGAGCGCTCAAACAGGGCGGGATCAGCGGCGGGTGGGTGTGGGTTTGTTCTCTGCCTCCTCCTGGTCGGAAAGGAAACTTTCATCACAAGCTGATTTATAGGCAGCTGCGTTCCCCTTGGGATAAGAAAGTCTTTTTGAATCCTCTTCTCCCCTCTCCATAAAAAAGAAAAGCTGTTTGGTGTAGTTGTATTTCTTCAGTGCTCTGGGGCCAGACCCCTAAGGGCCCGTGCGAGGGGGGGCGACGGCTATCTTCTGAGTTTTATCATCATTCGCACCCTTCAATTAAACTACGTACGTGTTTGGCACAACTTTTAGCCCGATTCGTTGGCCTAGAAATTAGTTTTATTTTGGTTTTCCGTGCTCGAGTTTGACTTAAACTTGACTGTAACGTGGCTCTGCGGATCTGACTGGGTAATGAGTTGATCCCCAGTATGCACTCGCTTATTCCTTTTTAAATAAGGAGGGTCAAACGGGATCAGGAAGGGTGGAGCCGGGTCACTGCGGCGCGGCGCCTCCTCGTAGGAGATAGTGCTGTTTAATGGGTAATTAACTCTTATGTGCTCCTCACCCCTCACCGCTGGTGCCTCGTCTTTCTCCAGCGGGGAAAAGCAAATAGTGCGTTTGTCTCTTGACAGGTCAGTTGCTGAAGAATAAATGGGGATTTCCAATTTTTTGGTGTGGTATATAATTATTTACAGAATTATTTACCGTTTCAAATGTGAAAACGAAATAAAGGCATTTTTAGGATTCCATTTTGCAGCAGAAGGTTTTGCTCATTTTTAGTGGGTGACTAAAAGCTAGTAAATGCTATCTGTGAATTAAAAGCTAATACATATTTAAACCCCTCCATAAAATCTTGAATTATTCTCCCAAATTGGCAGCAGTACACAAGCTTCACAAACTGTAACAGATAAGAAGATGCTGTTTATACAGATACTGATAAGATTAGACTGAGAGAATACACACAAAGTTGTTAATCATGTTCGGTACACTTTTAGCATTTCTTTCACACTTTGGAACTTTCTCCACTTTTTAGAGGATCCACATTGTTTCACCATATGCTCTGTTACGGGAACTCTGGGTAACGTAGTTCGAGGAGAATTTTTGTTCCAACACATTGTAGCAACGTCGTAATTTGTTTGGACTACAAGGCACTTAAAATTATATAACATTTACTGTGATCCTTATAATCCACAAAAAAGTGTCCGTCTTTTATGTTAAAGAAACAGTAGAAGTTTGGTGAGCCTTATAGTCTAAGAAATATGGTTCTGGAGCCATGTGAGTTTCAAAGTCATTTTAATCAATTAAATGTCAATTATTCCTCTTAAAGAACTTGGCCAGCTTGCCATTACTATGTGGTGTGACTACATTAAAGTGAATTGGTGTAATTGGAAGTACATTGCAGTCTTGTGCTGGTGATGTGTAAAATGACCTGATCTTTGCCCTTCAACTTTAGCTGCCGTCTCAGTGCCACTTCAGTGGAAAAGTTGAAAGACGGATTGTCTGAAAGGCTCATAACCGTCTGGACTGGTCCCCGCAGTCATGTCACCAGCTTTTAATGGGCTGTTTTGCCTTTCTAAGTGCGTGTAGGGGTCATAAAGGCACGAGTGGGACGGCGGGAGGGAAGTGATTGGCCTTATCTTTTTTTAGGTTCGGATCTTTCATCTACGTTTCACGTTTGTGTGATTGTGTCTGTAACATCTTGGTGCTTTGCTACTCTTCCTATCAATATTAAAACTCCCTGTCATTTATTGTTCCCTAGGCTCGCTGGTTCTGGGAAGCGTACTTCAGCTCCATGAAGGCCATTGGCATGACGACTCTCCAGATTATTAACGACCGCATCTACCCGTACGCTGCTCGCACCTACGAAGAGTGGAACAATCCTCCTGTAGTCGTGAGTCATGTTCTTTGGCTAGTCGTTGATTTTTTTTATTATTTTTTTTTTCAATCCTAGTTATCTGTGCAAGTTAAAGAAATACTATCAGTTGTCCACATCAAGGTTAGACGTTATTTCACTGCTTTTAAAGTTGATTTATATCGTAAATAAAATGTTACAATGTACAATGTACAGAATGACAAAATATGTACAGAATGTGACAGAATTTTTCGGCTTCCTTGTTTTTGAAAGGAATTTAGTTTTTTTTTTTTTTTTTTTTGCAAAATACCCTAGTTTATTACATTATTATGAGTTAATTCGATTTAATAAGTTGCTATGCATTGTAAAAATTGGTAAATTTATAAACGTAGTGTGTATTTTTTATCTACGTCTGTCTCAAATAATCGCCTGAACCAGCCATCGCAGGTCTAGGTCATTATTACTCTTTCCTAAATAACGCTTGGTCTCTCATGACTAGCAGGACTAACATGTAAGGATTCTGATGAGGAATATATATTGTCCTGCTGCTTTTTGGCCGCTCCACCATGTGGGGATTTTAAATACCCGCCTGAACGTTCCGTAAAAAACACACTGAGCTGAATTGGAGCAGTGCATAAATCAAGTGCATTTCTTGTTCTGCTTTCCTATTTCCACCGGGACGTAATTGAAAGCACATTTCTTCAGCTCGGCCGTAGGAAACGTGGTTCGGACAGGCTGTTTTTTGTGTTGAGATTCTGGAGGAACTGAAATATCAGCCTTCCACCGGCCGAATGAATCAAACATTTATTATCCGAGAAGAATTCCTAGCATCGCTTGTGCTCGGGTCGGCCATTTAAGCCCTAACATAACAAGGTTAATGAAGTTGAGAGGTTTCAGTCGCTACCGCATCATGTAACGTGAGGATCTTCGTGGTGTGTTTGCTTCAATGCCTAAAGGTTTGATCTTTGTGGACTTCTTTCGTAAAAAAAAAAATGGCCGCCTGTGTTCATACGATGGAGGCGCAATATTAAATCAAAGTGACCACTGACTTGCACCGTTCCCGACAGTTTAAATCTGCAGGAAGTCGCTGTCTTTTCCTGCCACTTAGAATGCAGCTTTCTTTTTTTTCCGCCCCGTCTCTGTGAAGTCAGCATGCCACTGCCCATCAGCTTCAATGGAAACCTGGAGGTGACTTTTCTGTGCCGGGCCTTTGCTATTGAGCAGGCGTCTGACCGTGATTTCATCTGGGTTCCATTTTGGACTAATCCCAAAGCTGTGCTAGCATGATCCCGCTTCGGCAGACATGAAACGGCGGACAATCTCTCACCGTCACTGGAGCTGCCTGTGCCTCCTTGTTTAACATATGACAGAATGGTTCTGGGACTGGGTAAGAGGGTTTCTTTAAGGGTAATTCAACTTGCTAGCATTCACATCCAAAATGATAATAACAGTCTTGTCTTCGGATGAAAGAATTCCTCCCTGTGCTGGTAAAAAAAAAGACGCTCATTTGCTTTGCGTTGGAATAGCATTATTAATGTATTCGCACCAGTAAAAGAAACGTGAGTTAAGAATTCACTTGCTTTTGTCCGAGTCAGGTTTTTGAGTTTTGTCCTTTCTTCTTCTTCTTAAAGAATCAATTGGTTTTTTTTTGTATGTTTTTGGGTGTAGTTAATTTTCACAGTTTTGATATTAACTAGTCATTAATTTAGCAAGCAAATGAAATATTGTAAGATAATCCATGCGTGCACCAAGGTCATTTTTTGTTGGACAAAGGTTTTTAAGCGCAACAAAACAGGAAGTTTGAAAACCAAATCAATCAATATGATTTGGGATTATGATTATGATTTTTTTCACAACATCTCCGGGAATGTCAGAACGTTTAATATAGAGATGTAAAACTTAAAAGTGCAATATGAAAAAATAGGTATGATATAAAGTAATGAAGATGATATAAGACAAATAAAATGCTAATGAAAAGCAAAATGAACAGTCAAATATGTCTTTAAAAAGAGCAAGAACAAACAGTTGAAGACCGTTGTTCAGATTGTTCGTTCGTTCATTCGTTGTGCAAAGGGGTCATAATTTCATCCCGTTAACACTTTTTCTTTTCCAAAAGATTTTCAATGAAGCAGCGAATCTCCATTTTCCAACTCTCACTTTAACTCTCAACTTCATCTCTTCCAGTTTCTTCCATCTCAATTTGCATAATGTAATGTTGTGATGGCCACATGGACTTTCCTGTTAGGCAACTCCAGTTGTAACTTAACTCAAGAAGAAGTGAATAATACCTGGTTTGGCCTGCAACTGGTTTCTATTTATTCATGGCATAAAAAGGCACCTTTTGGTCTCTCAAGGTTGCTGTGAATTATAAATTCACTCAAATTCACAGGAAAAATCACTATTCACATCACTAATACACAGATTAAAATAGAATCAAAATGCTACAAGTTTATGATTTTTTTTATTATGGAGTCGAAGGTTATCGTGTGGAGATATGGTAACAGGCTGGTGAGAACCTCTAAAAAAAGGTCTTTTCAAAGTCTCAAAAGATACCGACTAAAGAGGAACAATCTAGTTGAACCAATCAATACATGTGAACTCAACCTAAAGGTTCAAATCCCCTCCAGTTTTTCAGAAGTCTGTCCACAAAGCCAGCTCTGGTTTAAACGAACCAGAATTTCCAAAGGAACAACCATAAGTTTAAAATCCTGTTTTTTTTTTATAAGAAATTTGCCTTTAAATTGCACCAACAAAATCACAAACCCAAGACAGTGTTGTTCTTCATTCATCTCACCACTTATATGCCACAGTGGCGCTTTAATGATTTCCTCCTCTGCTTTGGTGTCCGTGTCAGGCACCTCAAAGAACTTTCCATCGGAGTGTATAGTTTGTTCTTTATGAGCAGGATGGTTGACTGATGGCGTATGAAGGGCAGCTGTGTCCATGGTGACAGACCGTGGCAGATGCCGTGATGGAGCTGGTTAACCACTGCTCTCTGTTTGTGGGCACCTTCAGCAGCTGCTTTATAGGAGAACGTCGACCTTAAATTAAGCCACTGCTGCCGTTGGTCTGGTTTCAATGTGATGCAAAATCACAGCAAAATCCATAGTGGCTATTGCTGGTAGTAAAATGAAGTAAAACGTCGAGCATTACATTGTGACTCCAGGAAATCATGATTTTGTTTTTTGGGATTGGGAAAAAAAGGAAGAACACGTTTTTTTTTGACACCAGTCACAAAAAATGACATTTCTCACCAATAATTTAGTTTATTTTAAAACTTTTCAATTTTGGCACAATTCTGACCGTAACGATACAATTTCAACAGTTGATAAGGATAATTTTAACTTGCTTGTATTTCTGCTCACCATTTGATTATATTGTTAAATATGTTTTACATGTACTTTACAATTTTTGAACTATTTCTACAGAAAATAAGCATAATTTTAACATTTAAGCCATCTGATCGTGTCTGACTTTACAGAATCAGTCAGAAGGCTTTGCCTTTGTTTCTTAAGCCATTAATCAGTTTTTACTTTTAAATAACCAGGCCAGTTTACCCATAAAACTACAACTGATTGTTACCTTACAATTCTGCGAGTTTCAAAGCTTATTGGAGTTGTACCAAGTTGTTAACACATCTTTTAGTATATCCTTTCTTTTGAACTTGGGCTCTATGAAATAGCAGTGAAAGTCAGCCCATGTTCAGGCCTTCTACTTGAGGCCAATAAACGGCAGCCTTTGTTACCGCATCAAGCGTTTGCAATATTTATTTTACAGCGTCACTTGATCCAGGCTCCAGTCTGTTCATCTTTGGGAGTTTACCGGCTGTTTAAAAGTGGGCCAGAGAGATGAGCCAAGCCCCTGGTAGGAGACAGTCTCTGACGCCGACAGTGTCCCAGCTCCTCAGCCTTGCCAGGACTCATCTGCACCCCTGCTGCCTTGAGTAGTGGAGTGTGATCGTTAAAAAAAGTCCTTTACATCCCCAGCTTGAGATAAGAAGACTCCCAAAACTTCAGAAGAGTTCAGGAGTGGGTTTTTCAGATGTTGTGTTTGTCATTTGACATTTGAATAATGGCAGCGCCGATCGGCATAAATCGTTGATGCCCAACCTACAGCTGGTCTTTATATTTTCATGTCATTACACTTTGTTTAGTGTATTTTAAGCCATTCAGAAGAGATTATGGCTGTACACTAGTAGAATACCTTTCGTTCTGAGTTGAAAGTCTTTTAGAAGTTTTTTGCTCGACTTTCACTGAAGAAACTTTCTAAATCGATGAACGGAAGAACGGAAGATGACCTTGGTGTTTGCGAGCATGTACCTTTGTGAACGGTCTGTAAAAAGAGTTAAAACTTGGGCTAGTTTTACTCTCACCTTCATTCTGTCCCGAATCACCATTCCAAGGACCCACAAATCTTGAAACCATAAATTGATCAAGACATAATTAGCAGGGCCCAATTTTTACGTTTAAACGGTTATCCTCATGGAATGCTTCACCTCTACGCATGACGCCTTAAGAAGATTTAAAATGTGATGGAGCTTTTAGATGAGTGTCTTGATAACTGTGCTTTATGGGTATTTTTTTTTCTAATGTATTTCTTCACCTTGCACAGAGTGAAATCTTGGCTTCTTTCAGTCTGAGGATTTTCTTTCTTTTGCAGTTGCCAAAGCTTTACGGAAATGGTTTATGCCAATGTTTGGCACACTTAAAGGTCACGGCATGCTGCTCCAGTGGTTTATCTGCTATTAAATGTGTTAGTTGTGTGCCCGACATTCCATGCCACTTTTAATCGCCTTCCCACCACTGCTGATCATTAGCATGCTTGGTAATCTTTAAATTTTATAGGCCATGCTTGTTTCCAAATAAAGCCACGTTTTGGCTTTGTTGCCGGTTACCTTACAGGACGTAGAGTCGTTAAATAAGCTAAAGACATGGAAAGTGCAGGTCTTAAGACTAAACACGTTGGCGTGAGATCCTAAAGATGTGTCTTCGTTGTGCTTTTTCCAGAAATGGTCAAGCGTGAACAGCCCACTCTTCTTGCCTCTGATCCCACCACGGTCCCCCGGATTCACCGCGGTGGTTTTGACCTATGATAGAATCGAAAGCCTGTTTAGGGTCATCACTGAGATCTCCAAGGTTCCTAGTCTGGCCAAGCTGCTGGTGGTGTGGAACAACCAGAATAAAAGTCCTCCTGAAGGTAAGCGTGCCATTTGAAGTGGTATTTCACAAGTAAGACAAACGTGAGGAACTACCAGAGAGCGAAAAGGAAAAAAAACATCTCAACTGAACTTTTAATGTGAAATACAGAAAGCAGAAGATATTGACAGTGTCAGTTTATCAACTTTAGTTGCACAGAAGAGTTTCAACTGATTACGTTGGATTATGTTAACTTTTCTTTTTTTCAAAACATATTTTGTAATCTGTCTTGCTTTGACAGTTAACAGCTGATATTACAACTGATATTAACGTCATTATAAATATATTTAAAATACAAAACTGGAGTCAAGTTATGCAAAGTAGAAGTTGGTTAGTTCTTGTCTGTTGTAAAATACAGCAGTGCATCTCATGCCGAGCTCAAGACATGAAATTCCTGATTTAGAACAGATGAATGATAAACCATTGAAGTAGCCAGATCATGTTCGTCTTGAAGTTGGACAATTTATAGCATAACATGTTTTGTTCCAGCTCCAGAAATTTCCGTCTCAACAATTGGCACAGCTCTACATGTAAAAGGACGAGCAGAAATGTGAAATATTTGTTGGTATCTTGCTGTCCTGGTGGTATCTGATTCCACTTCTGTGGACTAGCAGTTCATAAAATAGATGGCGGGAATTTTTTTGAAAGATGGCTTTATTTTTCACTAGACGTCCACCCTAAACTTAAGTGTCAGACCAAACCATTTCTTCCGTCTAATTCTCGCTTCATGGTGATGAAATATGTGGCCCATTAGAATGGTCAAAGTGAGCTGATATTATTTATCGTGGCTCAGCCTCTAATGATGCTGCTTAACAAGCCGATCAGCTATGGCTGCGTTTATTAGAGTTTGCTCCACAGAAAAAGCGAGAATTAAATATATCCTCTCCAAATATTCCAGTTATGTCATTATGAAGGGAACTACTTTGAAGTAGACTAATGACTTGCTGTTGCCTTTGATTAGAGGTGTCGGTGAGCCGGACTCGAGCTTTGTGACCCATTAGAATTAATAAGGTCTGTTCACGGGTCAAACGGAGGCTCAGGTCTGATGAGGATGGATTTCCTCCACTGACTTTTCCATCACTGATTGTGTTTGTTTATTTCAAAGCCGTCGCCGGCCCAAGTGTTGGCTGTTTGTCATTTTAATGAGAATATACTGACAAATTATTGTGTCTCGGGTAGATTTTTGAATAAGAGCATTGCAATGGAATAGACCAGTATCTACTCCATGGTTTCCTTTCAACGCATCTTATGGAAAGCAAATCTCCAAAATTTGTCGAAGACATCTCTGACTGTAGAGATTCTCAGAACTCTTAAGTGGATAGATCTTCGTAGAAGATTGAGTCATGTCAACTAGATTTCCTTATTACCTACAGACCTGTTTAACCAACAGTCCAGGATGGTCTGTTCACTCTGTCTTAATTTGGCCACACATTTATTTTGGAACAGATAAAAAATGGCTGCATGGTACATGAAATATCTTCTCATCTTTTCTGTCAATATTTTCTGTATATAATTTGAATTGTATTTGTGATCTAACAAGTATGCTTCAATGGAAGCCACGTTATAAAACCAGTCATTCTGAAACTTTAGCACTACAAGGTGAAGAATCCAGAATCCAGTGGTCCTTCGTTAATAGGCAATGCACAAAATACGTTAAGTAGTCCGCTTTATTATTTACAATTTATATAGATGTTTATTTTTTTTATCACCTTCTCTCACTAATGAGCAAAAGAATAATTTAATTGATAATGGCAGTCGTAGCCACGTAACAACTACTTTAAGCATGTTTGCCATCTTCCTCTACCAAAATTTTACCGACATTGCATGGTTTTGTTGTGGATGCAGAACACGACACACTTTTGAAAGAGCATGCAAAATTACACAAAAAAAATCAGTTAAACCGCAAGATTGCGATAACTAAACACTGTAAAATTACTGTAAAGAGAAAAATCAGCACGCAAAGGATTACCGTATTAATTCATGTCCAATAAGTTGAGCATTTTAATATCTCATGTTAGTTGTTTGGCTGTATATACATTTTTGTGTTCCATATTGTTTGTTTTATGTTTGTTTTATGTGCCCGGCTTGAACGAGCTGGTGGTATCAGTTTTCCTGCATGTTTAAATCTGTCTCCTCCTTTCATCCTTCGTCTGCGGCTCTAAAAGCTTTCCAGCGCTCACAAAGTCGTTTTCTTTTTTCCTGTTGTGTGATCTTTCGGTCGTACAGCACAGACTCAAAGGAGACGCGATCAGAGATGAGCTCACTCACAATCTCCTGAGATTTCTGTGGTCTCTACTCGGACCTTTTGGTACGGACGTGTAATTGCAGACTCCTCCAGTCGCTGTCTTCTCCGTGTTTGAGGATCTTTTGTCGGCTTTATTGGGTGACATTGTGTGTGCCATCTGTCTTCTTCGTGCTCTGAACTCGCCCCAAAAACGTACGTGAAAATAAACAGCTTTGTCATTTCTTCCCTGAGAGGAACGCTAGTGCGGTCGGCTTCTTGTTAGCTTCCACTACAAGATGTGTTTAGATTTATCCCCCAGTTGTTGCCATTTCTCACAGTTTTTCATTTGCTCGGAAAGCCACATTGCTTTATCATTAGCTCACTGTTTTCCTTTTCTTCTCTGTGTCACAGAGACGCTGTGGCCCAAAGTCGCAGTACCTCTCAAAGTGGTTCGCACCAAAGAAAACAAGCTGAGTAATCGCTTTTTTCCTTTTGACGAAATCGAGACCGAAGCTGTGCTGGCCATCGATGATGACATCATCATGTTGACCTCAGATGAGCTGCAATTTGGATATGAGGTATCAAAAAAATATTTTTTCCTAGATGCATAGCATGTAACTAATTATGCACTTGTGGAAAAACTACTTCGAAACGTTAATCTTTTCTTAAACTCAAAAATACAAGGTGTTGCAATTATGCTCATTTGAGATGGTAAAATGGTAGGTGACAAAAATATGGTCAATAAGTGTGATATTTAATATCCAATTTTGTTTATATTATTATTTAATATAAAATGTGCTAGATGTTTTTTTTTCTCCTATAAATACAGTAATATAAAGTTTATAATATTGTATAAAAGTATTTGACAAGTCAGCACTTCAACAAGTCTACTCCGATTTGTAAAAGTAATATAAAGAACACATAACATTTTTAATTAAACTTGATTTGACTGTGTTCCTTAGTACCTTATAAACATAGCGAGTATGCAGTATGTTTATAGTAACTTATGAACACAGCAAATTTTTCACAATACAATAGTGTGTTTTTTAAAACTCTTTCCTTGACATTCAAAGATCAGTTATATTTTTATGAACGTTGTATATATATGCTTAATATGTGTAGCATTGCATGACATAAAAGTGTCCTTATTTGGACATCTTCCTCTTCCATCTGCAGGAATGCGTACAGTAATGAGAGAATAACATAAATAATATTTATATGGGAATCATCTTGAAAATTGCCTTAAAATAAAAGTCAAAACTACAGACAAATTGTAGAAATTCAGTCTCATCCACTTTTGAGACCATTAGAATTGTAACTTATTTTTTGTTTTTTTTGTGTGTGTCTGTTTTCTAGGTGTGGCGTGAGTTTCCGGACAGGCTGGTTGGTTATCCTGGTCGACTCCACCTATGGGACCATGAGATGGGCAAATGGAAATACGAGTCGGAGTGGACTAATGAAGTGTCAATGGTGCTGACGGGGGCTGCGTTCTACCACAAGGTGCATTACAGCTCAGTACTCATCTTCTTATCTGCCTTGTTTATTTCTAGAAATGGCTGGTTCTGTTTCAGTTTTTCTCAAACCGCAGAATCCAACTCAATCTCTTTTCTCGTTTTCAGTACTTCAACTATCTTTACACATACAAGATGCCGGGCGACATTAAGAATTGGGTTGACGCGCATATGAACTGTGAAGACATTGCTATGAATTTCCTCGTGGCGAACATCACTGGCAAAGCCCCTATTAAGGTAAAGTATGGTATATATGTATGATTTAGGGGAGTTTGAACCCAGGACGTTTGGCCCCCGGGGCTTTGGACCCGGACGATTGATCCTTAGGACTATTGGACACTCGGATGGTTAGACCCGTGACGATTAGACCCGAGTTTCGTCACGCGGCTTATTAAGAATCATATCTTCGGCCGTGTGAGCTAGACATTTGGGAGGCGGATCCTTTGCATTTACTCCAGCGAAGAAGCATAACTTTGCCCCGATTCGAGCGCCTTTGTCCTGCAAAGAAGCACTTATAACTGTGGATTGACCGGCGCCGCGGCTTATTAAAATTCATATCTTCATGCCCGTGCGAGCTAGAAATTTGACAGGCGTGAGTACAAACCCATTCGGATCGAAGTTCGTTTTCGCGACGATTTTCATCCACGGGATTGCACGGAATCGGTCCTGATCGGCCCGCGGCTTCAGTTCATGCAGGCTGCGCAGCCGCTTTGCTTAAATAGCTTTCCAAATTGGCGATACTTGTTTATCCCATAAGCGTGTGGTGAAATACACAAAGCATGCTAAAGAACAGTCCAAACAACAAGGCCGAAGATATGATTCTTAATAAGCCGCGTGACGAAACTCGGGTCTAATCGTCACGGGTCTAACCATCCGAGTGTCCAATAGTCCTAAGGATCAATCGTCCGGGTCAATCGTACATCATTTTCATGTAAACCTGACAGAGAAAAAGTAGATTCATGTTTGTAAAAGGTCGATTTATGAATATGTAAATTCTTACGTTGGATTGAGAATGGAAATGCGGGTCTATGTGTCCTGCTCTGTAATTGGTTGACCTTTTCTGATTGGTTGAAGCTCTTCTGAAAGCCACTTTAAAGTTACTTAGTCCACGTGTCTGATAAAACAACCCATTTAAGAAAGATCTATACTTCTATAGTCTTTTCCTTTTTCTTGTCGTTTGTATACGGAGTGTTTTATCCTCAACCAGGCATTGTGTTTTCCGGAATGCCAAAAGAATGTGGGGAGTTGTGACAACGGCGCCCTTGTGTTCTGTCTCTGATCATCTTTCGCCCTTCATCCCCCGATCTCCACCGTCTCAGGTCTGCAGTGACTCTGTCCAGGTCCTGTGAAGCCCAGGCCTTGACCTCTGTTATCTAGGTGTCACTGTCTGCTTCCCTCTGTTGTGCCGTGTTTTTCTAAGCTCACTGGGGCGCGTTCGGTCTTCAGTCAGTCACGCCTGAACCTTCTTCCCTCTCTCCTCCACATCACTTCATCACCCACACTTCTCTGGAGCGTCCGTCAAGCGCGTGTGTGAAGGAGGGACGGGCCGGTGGGCTTGTACATCATTGGTCTGATAGGGTCTTTTGAGCTAGTTCACGGACACAGGCTCATTACGTCTGACTTATGTGGCCCGTCATCACGTCATCTCGTCCCACCCAGCTCCCAATCACACGCTCAGACCCAGGGGTCTCTCAGCGCCGCCTCAGCTCATCAATAAGCTTCCTTATCATTTGTCTACATTTGTTTTTCTTTCATTTCGCCCGTGTGTTGGGATTTTTGAACTGGGAGGTAGACGTGGAGGCCGGACTTTATTCTCCACGGGCTCGCCAGGATTTCCCTTTTTTGTGGTAAAAAGTGGCGTTTGTCGTAATTTAGTAGCCATTTTGTCAGTTTTTTTTTAAGTCATTTATCTTGTTCACCATATGTTATACGCAAAATGACACAAATCACAAAAAATATTGTTTATTTAAAACAAAATGTGGCTCACTTTAGATTTAATAACCCGCTGCTTTCCCCACAAAACAAACAAACAAGTTTCCTTTAAAATCAGATGAAGAAACGCTTCCTTATTTCCCTACATTTTGTTACTCCTTACAGTCGTATTCTGTGAGTCAGGAATTGCTATTGCTGTGCAAGTTAAAATATTACTTCATAATTTACTTTTTAGACTTTTTAGGTGTCTCTTTTTTAATTTTTTTTTTTTTTGCCTACATTGGGCAAAAAATTATTATTTTCAAAGTTTAAATGTTAGAATAGAATGTCGAAATCGACTTTAAATCATTCGTTGTGGATATTTGCAGTTAGCTGACAAGTTTTGCAGGGTCGCAAAAATGTAGCATTTTAATTAATCGCGAGGTCACGAAAACCCTGGAGTCTGCAAAAAACCACATGTTCTGTTTCCTGTCGTCTTTGTAGGTTACTCCTCGGAAGAAGTTCAAGTGCCCAGAATGCACGGCGATTGACGGCTTGTCTTTGGACCAGACGCACATGGTGGAGAGGTATGGTGGGATCTTCTCGCTTGTGTTGTGCGTAGACTCTCAAAACATCTCCAACATGATCTTCAATAAAACTTCAACTAAACCGTCTCTCATAATAATAATAATAATAATAATAATTGAACCTTTATTAGTCCGAAAGTCTTTTCAGCTTCACTCCCATTCAAAGACGAGGCGTGAATGGTCAAGTATGGATTTGCTCTACAAATCACAAGCATTTCCTTCATTCCCCCAGACCCAATTAGGTTTGAGGATCGGTCCGAATGTATAAATTCAAGATGTGGTGGAAGAGTTAAATCTGCCTGTGACCCTGAAGTGAATGCTGAGTGGTAGCAGTCAATCACGGCTGAACCCTTCCAGGGGTCAACGTTTGGAATGATGAAGGGGTTCTGCCTCTGGTTATACTTTTCAATACATTTCCTGTCACAAACGCACAATCTTGAACTTTTCACAGAATGCCAGGCATGCCGACGTCTCCCGATCTACCATCGCTCTGCTTTCAAAGGCAATTCACTCTTTTCTCTCTCTCTCTCCTGAATTCCAGGTCCGAGTGCATTAACAAGTTTGCCAGCGTGTTTGGCACCATGCCGCTGAAGGTGGTGGAGCACCGTGCCGACCCTGTGTTGTATAAAGACGACTTCCCCGAGAAGCTCAAAAGTTTCCCCAACATCGGCAGTCTGTGACGCTTTGGCCGTGTCCATTCCTCTCTCACTCCAGGATGTTCCGCTTTCATTTCTGACTTTGTGGGAATGCCGCCTCACTGATGGCAAACTGCACTGTGTGTCTTGTGTTTCTGGCTCTTGAGGATGTTGCTGACGCTGGTGATGAATGGAGGCCGTTGGTTACGGTGAGAACAGGTCAAAGCTTCTGATGTTTAACATGGTTTCTGTGTCAGGCTTCTTGAGCCCAGGTAATTCCTTTCATTCTCATTTATATCTGTTTTTTTAGCATCCGATACCGTAGCATCACTTGAGTTGAATGACTGGAACGCCAGTTTGTGTGTATATATGTTGTTTTGCACAGTCACTGATTTTATTGGTACCGTTTTGGTGAAACCAGTTTTACATTTCATTTTTTTTTTCCGGTGGACTTTTTTAAATGTTGTTTTGCTTGATAAGGAGCAATTATATATGTGAAAGCAAATGTTTATTTAATACAGATCTTTAGAGTTTCTTCAAATAGACTTTACATTTTAACTAAGGTCCTATTGAATGTTTCTGGATTAGTAAAGCGATGTCATAAAACGTCGAATATCAAGTTATGTGTCACGAATGAACATGTTTCGTGTCAAGACATGAACAAAGGACAATATTTTTCAGGCCGCCGGAGCTCTGAAACGTGTTTTTCTTGCAAAGAATTATTTTCTTTTGCTTTATTGCAAAGAAAAACAGATTGTTTTAATTCCTGGCGTTGTCGGTTATTTTTACATGTAACCGGTTTTTTACATGTTGTCGGTTATTTTTACATGATAATAAAACAACTTGTAAAATGTTGTGAGTATTTTTGTTCATTTCTTTGTTATTGATTGGACTGTTATTACGATCAAGTTCTGATTATGTTGATTTAACCCCTGTTTCGTTCTTGACCCGTCTGTTTAACTTACATTTCTTAATCTGTGCTGCGTTTTTCTTGACACGGTCATCCAAAGTGCAAGTCCTGTTTATTTATAAGTAGATTTTTACGTCACAGTTTCTCAAAGCAGCCCTATAGAACCACATATTCCAGGAAAATCAATCTAAAACTGTAGATGACTCTCTAATACATGAGCAAACTGTGCAAGGCATCAGTAGCTAGGAAGAAAAACCATGATAAATAGACACTAAAGCGGTGAAGCATAACTGCAGTAATATTCCATTCTGGTGAACTATGCCTCGGAACTACCTAATGATTTGTGAAAAACACCATAGAGCTCCAAATATTGCCCAAAAAAAGTATTTTCCCCTAATGGGAATTTAAAAAGTCCTATATCAGAACTACATTTCTTCCCATGTACAACATGTGGGTCAGTTTATATTACACTTTTATTATTAACATGGTTTCTACGGGTGCTTGAAATCCTTGAAAGTGCTTGAATTTCAATTATGTGTTTTCAAGGCCTTAAAAAAGCTTGAATTTTAAGTGCTCGAAAATGTAATTTTATTTACTTCACAACAAGCAATTACTGTGGTACCCCGACTTCCAAAATTAATCTGTACTTCATTTCAAGCCGACAGCAGTTTTGTAAGCCAACAATTTCATAAATCGGGACATAATTTACATGTAAACGCCCTAAGCAGTTGGAAGCCCCTGTACTATCAGACAGATTGTTTTTTTTTTACAATTCGATGAAATATCGTAATGACTGTAATAAAAAACATGTTGCATAAGTTATATAACAAAAAGCATTAAAATTAATATTGTGGTACTAAAGTAGATGATTAAAAATCAGTTTATTGTGCCCTCTAATTACAGTTGGGAAAAAATACACAATTTTGAAAAATCTAACTCATGAACAATAATGTGAACAAACCACTTCTAGTCATTTGTGCATTCCGTTCATTTATTTGATCATTTGTTTTATATTGACTGTACATGAACTAATTTTGACAGTCGACTAGACTAAAATGGCATGGTTTCCTTTAAATATGTAGTTTACCACAACTGCATGATGCTGGAAAAGCTTGAACATGGACCGTGAAAGTGCTTGAAAAGTTTGAAAACGGACCGTCCTTGAAACATGCTTGAATTTGACCCTCTGCGAGTTTATTTCCTGTGGTAGTTGACGTTCTGGACACTGGCTGCTGAATTTGTCTAACTTGAGGTTTGACTTATTCAAACATGGCCAGGAAGGGGTCAGGAAACGGTTCTGCTTATTCATGGACTGTTGGTGATCAGCTTGTTCCTAATTCATTAAGCTAAATGTGAATTGCAGACAGTCTTGGTCATGTAGTTGCCTCTGTTCTCTCCACACAGAAGCAGATGCTTTATCTCTGTGAGTGATTTAGGTTCAGGATCCTGCACATCTGAGATAAATACATTTCAGCTCCGTGGGGAGTGAATTATACTCCGGCTGTTACTGCAGAGGGAAAGTTGGAATTTTGGTAAGACTCTCACCACTCACAGCAAATCTTAACAAATAATCAATTGTAAAGAGCTTCTGCCATTTTTTGGGTAAATGTGAAGAATAAATTTTGTTTAAAACCACTGAACAAAAGTTTGGTATTGTAATTACGTAGTAACAACTCAAAATTGTAATAACAATGTTAATAACTCAACTCAAATAGTAATAACTCTAAATCATTTTATTATTTTTTCAGTGTTATTTTATTACTTGTTTATTTCTCTTGCCCACATTATGTTTTACTATTACTTGATGTTTGTTTGTTTGTTTTTTTATTTTATTTTTTTATTTTACCATGTCTTTACTGTTTTTTGTTGTAACTGTTTGTTGTAATGTTGATGCTGTTAACACAGAAATTTCCCCATGGGATAAATAAAGTCTCATTCATTCATTGATGATTTACTTGTTCTGTCTAGTCAACACAAATGATATGTTTCAACACAAAACTTGATTATCCGATTAGTTGGTTGGAATTCTTTCTTTTTTTGTGCAGGCGTGAACTGAATAAATTTCACGTGGATTTCAACAACAGGAATCTAAACATTATGTCATGAATAGTTTGTATGACTTATTTATGATCAAATGTAATTTGTAGGACTTATTAATAATACAAATATTTCTAAGTGTAAAATTAAAGTCCATAATGTATGTCATTTAGTTTTTCCCATTCTCAAATGACAAGTTTATATCCTAAAGGGTATAAACTGTTGTACAGCAGTATTGGTGAGATACACAAAAAAACCCATAAACATTCACTTTGCTTTTTTTATTCTTTTAGATTTAAAGAAACAAACAAAAATGAGTAAAAAAAAACACTTGAAGTGAGATCTCAGTTTTTGAGTAATTTGCCTTCAATATATGATTTTTATCCCAAAAATAGCCGGAGTGGATGTTAATTCATGTTTTCAGTAAATGTTAAAAAAAATAAAGTGGAATGGATGGCTTTGGCTTCACTACATAACTTAAAAAATCATCTGCTTTGTAGTTTGAGTTGTAGAATTTTCAGGCAAGACATTATGCCAGTTATGATTTTGTGCCAGGAAACAGTCAGCCGTCAATACTTAAGTTCTGTCCAATGACAAAATGCTAGTACATATTTCATAAACAAGCTCCGTTCCAAACTGATTCTCATCAACTTCAGCAAAAAAAAAAAAAGTAAGTGCAATAACTTACCACTGGAAATCACACAATATATATATATACATACAGAACAAGCTTAAACGTAAATAATTATTCAAAAGCGGTACTTTTAGCTTAAAGTGATCACACTGTCTTGAGTTTATCTACAAACCAATTTCCTCAATTCTTTTGAATTTCTTCCTAAATCCACAAACACGACACAATCAAACTCCATAGAACCACACAAAATATATATCAAATAAGAATAGTTTTGAAAAGTAATCACGGCTTCAAGTTTTCCTTCAAAGCCAGGGGGAAAAGGACACACACACACACACACACACACACACACACACACACAAATGGCATTATATTATTCTAGTTCTTGGATTGCCTACTTCAGTAGTATATGTTTTGAGAGATGATTCAGAGCAAAAGCATCTCTGTAACTCATAGGCATCTGTACGTTACTATAACCGTACCATCTCGATAACCCACTGTGTAACGTGAAGTCAGCGTAAGTAGTGTGTAATTAATACGGGTGTAGGAAATGCTATACGTTTGCTCACCACACACAACTCAATGATGACCTGAGCTTTTATTGACACCCATCGGACGTTTAAAGATAGACTCTAATCACACACTGCTCTGTTCTGTCACAGAATCCCGCTCCGCAGATGTCCGTGTTAATTACGAAGACGGCGTGAGTGGATTCAGGGCCGCGTGGGGCTTTGAAAGAAGACACATGACAGCTGAGAGGAAGCATGTGCGAGGCATGTTTGTTTTGCATTTACTCCACATGCAGCTGTGGATTGTTCCGGAACTCTGCAGTCCCTTCACGTTCCCATTAACCTCTTATAGGCCAAAATGAGAATTCTTGTAGCCATTCTTCTGGGAAGTGAAATGTACAATTTGCTTTGACATGTGATCAGTGTGTTTTTGGTTTTTTTTATTTGTGAGATGTGAGTATAAACTGGTGCACTTTTGCTTCTAATGTTGACTGATGTATTGGTTTTTTTAGAGATCTGTCGGATTGAGGCTGTGGTTTGGATGGAGATTTGATTCGACTTGACCCCCAAACCGTTTTGGTAAGTCCATGCACCGACAAAGAACAACTTGGAACAATTTGCTGCAATGATTGTAGTTGTAGTTCAAATGTCTGCAGTCAAATTTGACCTTAAAAGGCTGTTATTAAACTTCATTCATCACTGATGTGTGTCAAGTAATTTGATTACATTCATGTCTAAAAGTAGTTTAAGTACAAAATTAAATGGCTTCAGTTATTTTTGGTTTTGTGCTATAAATGTGTGCCATTCTATAGCGATACTAAAATTCTATGACTTTTATCGATGAAGGTTTATTTTACTTTCTTCGCCAGGCCAAAAAACAATCTGTTGCGAACAATGAAATATATTTCACGGCGCAAATTAATTTTTATAATTGGAAAGTGCACACTTTATGCTTTCCTGTGGCTCGATCATTAGACGTTCGCCAACTTTTGAAGGTAAAGTCAATGAATATATGAAATATATGTGCCTTGAATAAAACTTCCGTTGAAACGCAATTTCAATTTATGATTTGCTCTGATTTTGGCAACTAGTGTCAAATTTGAAAATGGCATCTGTGACAGAACAAGATCTTTTATGTTGTGATTAAAACAGCCTGTTTTGTTGAGATCAAATGGTTCACTGATCCTCTAAGTGCATTTTCAATGTACTTTTTCTTCAGTCCGTTGAAAGTTTTTTTTTTTCCTCTCAGTGTTCTTTTATCTATTCCTTAGTTTGAAGGCCAGAGCGTTCCCGGTTTTAAGATCTCTCCCTCGTGGATGTCAGTTGGAAATCATTCTCGCCGGTTTTTGTTCAAATGTGTAGTCAATCCGCACACCTTCTTCCATATTCTTGTGGTCATGTCTTGGTTGCAAGCTGATGATGGTGTGTTACTCGTTGAAGGACTTCCGAGAAAATGTCCTGATGTTTAGAGGAGTCATGTAGCCCATGAGATGGCGGCACTGTGCTCCTTGGCCTTCATCCGCAGCGTGGCGATGCTGGAAGACTTCCTGTCAGGGTCCATGTTTAGGTCGTAGCCATTGAGGCCTCCGCTCATGCCGGGACTCCCAAACAAGCTTCCCATGTGTGTCTGTCCCATGTGTCCTCCAGAACTGGGCACGCCCAGGAAGTCAGAGACACCGCTAGCAGCATGTGGGTGGGGCGGCATGCAGGAAGTGACCGAGTCACATGGTACGACGCATCCCGGCACCGGAGATGCTGCGCTGCTGCCGCCTATCCACGATGGGTTCTGGATCTGTGAAAAACGAACAGCCATCAAGCCTTGTGCAGCTCGGCATCACAAACATTATAACTTATCGTCACGAAGGCATTCATCAACTCCTCCGGCTTTGAAATACAGCACTGGCAGAGCTGCAGAATCCTCAGCGGTGCTCGCCGTGGATATTTATCGAGTGCTACGAGGCATTCATCTGCTCTCGGACCGAGTGGGAGTCGCTTGCTGAGTGCGGAGGAGGAACGCCTGTCTCTCTTCCACACACGAGCTTGCTTCTCCTGGAAGAATTGATAGGGCTCTACTCTGAGGCGGGGGTCTGAGGGAGATGAAAGCCCTCTAAGGGAGATGCCCCAGATGTGAGCGAGCTGCATTCCACAGCTGCAGACCCGCTCCCCAAAGAGCCACCCCTGCCCTACGACCCGGCCACATATTCATAATAAATCCAGGAGATTCTCTGGCTCTCCGGCGAGGGCGTGTCGCACTCGGTCACAGGCCTGGCCTGACCCCTCTCTTGGGGGCTTTGACTTTGGGTAAAGTTTTTATTTTTGTTTAAAGCTTTCAGATTCTATCACTGCCGTTCACCGTATTCTTTGGACTATGAGGCGCTCCATTAATAGACGTCTAGCGTTAAAGATCATCTCAAGATCCTAATCTCTATCTTGTTTGGCGTATATTCTAGAAAACCCAATTTGCCAATGTGTCAATATGCAATATGTCAATTTTTAACCTGTTTGGGATTATAAGTGCGCTTTGTATTTCAAATTCTATCACTGCCGCTCACCGTATTCTTTGGGCTTTGAGGCGCTCCATTAATAGACGTCTAGCGTTAAAGATCATCTCAAAATCATAATCTTAATCTTGTTTGGCATATATTCTAGAAAACCCAATATGCCAAATGTATAAGTCAATTTTGAACCCGTTTGGGATTGTAAGTACAAAAAGTACGGTAAGTTTTTTTCTAGGGCTTAGCATTCAATAGCACTGTACCTGAGCGTAGTTCTCGGGCCTGGTGAGAAGCGGCAGTTCATACGCGGTGGAAAAATGTGTCCGGACCTGCTGCATTTGTCCAAAGCGCTCTCGCTTCCGCCACTTGGCTCTTCGGTTTTGGAACCAGACCTGCAAGTACAACACTAACGTTAACATGACAGTTTCACTCCAAAATATTTACAACATGCGCAAGGCAACCAATCAAATTTGAACGTACTTGAGATTGGCCAATCAAAAGAAACCAACCAAAGCATCTCAAACAGTCTGCAGAATTTTCTCGATTCATCTGTTCTCGGTAAGAGAGACGAAGCACGAAGAATGACAATAGTGAAAGCAGCATTCGGAATTACTGGGAAAACCATGTAGTGATCCAAGAACTTTCCGATCCGTTTACTGGGATTCATCTGTGATCATGGCGCCTTAAAAAATCAAAACCTGCACCATCCCAGACATGTTTAACAAATGACTCTAGTATTTTAGGAAAAAATAAGCATTTTATAACAGTGCCTACTTACAATAATTAAAATCTATCATGATAAGGAATTACTGTACACAAACTTATTTTAGAACGTCATCTATTGGATTCACAAACTCTTGGTTGCTTGGAAATGGACCTGTCGGTTTGGGTTTCGACTCTAGTTCACACGTTGGGAACCCCTGGCTGTATTATTTTTCAGCATCTTTTCCAGAGCGAGCTGCTGGTTGTTTGATGTTGTGGGAACTGACAGGTTTTGATGGTTTCCTCTGGGTTTCGTTTCTATCGGAGCCATCAGCAGCAGCAGGCAGCAGGGAGGGGAGCGCAGGAAACCACCGGGGCCCGAGACCTCGGAGACCCGTGTCACTCCTCCACCACCCTGTCCCTACTTTGATGGATAGAAGGGATTGTTGCTCAGCAGTTATGAGCGTGGATCCTTCTGCTTGACTTGTTTGGCCAATAGTTTGGCTTTATTTTGTGACTGTGTTTTTTTTTTTTTTGCGGTATTGTTTTCTTGAACGGATAGTTCCGTGGAGACTTGACAGAACGAATTGCACAACGTGATTTCTCAAGACTTGGAGATTGAAGATCTGCCAAGGTCTCGTTCTTTTAATCCTTGCTTCTCTGTGTTTGGATGTATTTGTTTATTGATTTGTGGAGCGGAACATTTTTGTTCTTTTTCTTCTTTTCGTCTTGCTCGTTCGATTCATCACGGAGCTTGAACATTAATCTTCGGATGACTCTACGGTCAATCAGTTTGCGGTTTTCGCATCCGTAGCCAGCACGATGTCGTGTATCAGCGTAACCTGATAGCACCTCGGCTCTGTGTGCACTTAATGTGCTGGTGGACATCAGCGTCCCTTGGCTCCACATCATATGTTTGTAGAGCTTAACTGCCTGAGGAAGAAAGAACATCTGTATTTGGGAATTGCACTGATTTTTTTCAAGAGTAGTGTCTCTCCTGACGCCATGCAAGGGGGCTGCACAGACATTGTGTTTTGAAACAATGGAAGTCGTGGATGTTGCTGAAACCTCGACGGTTGCCAGATCTCCTAGTACACTAGCACGCATGACTTTATCTTCTCCCCCGGCTGACCCGTTTCCAAACCTAATGAGAGAAGTTGGGAGATTAAGAAGAAAGATGGCAGAAAGTTCAAAATGAAGTTTGTTTTCCCTCCATTTTTTAATTTCCTGATGCCTAAGCCTCTGGCTTTCCAAATCTGCCCCTCAAACTCTTTAGAGGAGTTTGTGCCGCAGATACACTTCCTTTAAAACGGACGAGTGGGTGCGGAGGTGTGCCGCATCCATTAAAGGGTCAAGGTCTATGATTCCCATCTTTGTTTCAGTCACTCAAGCGTAATCGCCGGTCTTTTCTGCGTTTTAAAAATGGTTTTAGGTGTTTATCTGCCTGGGCCTGGAGAGAGTCATGAACAGCACCTGTTTGGAACATGAAGTTTTGCCAGTGAGGGAAACAGTATTTTTGCCTTGTGTGTTGTCTGACCACAACCATCACAGAACCAGTAATTGGTAAAGATGTTGACAGCTAAAGCAGCTTAGAGACTTATTATAGAGTTTTATTTATGTTCCAGCACCAGGGGAGCGAGAAGAGAAACACTGAACTAAACCTGGCAGAAAAGGGGAAAGAGCAGCTTTGAAGTTGAGAGTAGCTTTGAGGATTGATGTTCTGCCTCTGCTGTCACTCAACAGCACCTATTTCTCTTTTTTTTTCTCCCTGGCCTTTGTTTTTATCCAGCTCATTTATTAGATTAAATTTATTACGTTTTATTTGTTGCTAATGATGGCTAAGAATAACAAATTAGCTCCTTAATTTTTTGTTTTTATTTCTGTCTTAATTAAATGTATTTTTATAGCTTTATGTAACTTAAAATGATAAGTTACAATATGACAATCAGAACTGACCACATTGAAAACTTTTTTGTCTAATTTGCGTAACTAATATTTTTTATTAATTTTGCATAAACGGCCCACGTGGTGTTGTAAATTGCTATAAATTCAATGCTACACAAATCTAAAATGTATTGCTGATAAGACATATTTTTTAACTTGATTGGATCATCTATACGGTAACAAAAAATATGTTGTATCGCCCTATTATATTTGTTGGAAATATTACGAAATTTGCAGATATTACGAAGTACCGATTCAAACAGATTAAAGCCGATTTCCCACATATATGCTTGCAACTTTATTTAATGTTAGTATTGTTAAACATTGTAGTAAATTATAAAATGTGTCATTGACACTTAGTGTTCTTAAACACTAATCATTTTATATTAAGTTAATAATATTATGTATTATGTAATTAATATGTACTAATGCTATTATAAATTGTATTATTCACAAATTTTGTTAGTTGATTTGATAATTATTATAATAACACATTTAACAATTAAGTTAAAATCAGTTTTAATTGGTTTTCATTTTGTTTTATTTCATTAATATTTTTTCCAATTATTGATATTGAAGTTATAAACGCTCCACTCTGTTTACAATAAGCTCTTTTTTGTGTTTTTCAATTTTAAGAGTTATGCTTGATTCATGACCCTTAAACTGAGTGCTGCATTTGTTTATGCGGTTGGTAATAGAGTAATGGAGTAGTCTGAGTAATGGAGCTTCTTGCCCACCAGAGTACGGCCATGAGTGACCCTCGCCATGTGAGGGAGCTTGGGTTCTCTCACCTACCCTTGAGACCCGAGAGAGACGCATTCTTTTCTGTGCAGGACATTAATGAAAGACAAACAGTGTAAATCCGAGGCTTCTAAGTAAAGCTCACATTTGGGGTCGGGTAAAGGATCTCCCAGGCTGTCTGTCAGTGTAGGAATGCAGCAGTAGTGTTGGAGGGATTATATGCAAATGTAGAAGAGGGGATGGGTTACACAAAGGATCTGGTTTTCCAGACCCAGGCTCAGGGTAATATAGCCCGGCTCAGAAGTTCAGGTGGAGGCTATAGATAAAAGCAAAGCCCAGGCTGTTTTTTTTTTCCTCCACCAGCTCACGTGACGGCCAAATTCGGTCAAGTTTGGCTTGGTTTCCTGTTTGTGTTTAATAAACTTAGTGAACTTTCTCTTGGTGTCGCTGCTCAGCTTTGAGATCTGTTTGTTGGCCTTTCATAAAATCCCAATCCCGGTCATGGTTTCTACAGTGTTCAATGGAGCTGAAGGATTTTGGGTGTTGGTGTAGCGTCATTTAAAGGTTATTCGGCTCAAACGGGATGGATGTGTGAAGTTTCACCTGTACTCGAGCTTCCGTCAGGTCGGTCCTCAGTGCGAGTTGTTCCCGGGCGTAGACGTCGGGGTAGTGCGTTTTCTGAAAGACCTTCTCCAGCTCCTCCAGCTGATAGCTTGTGAAGGTGGTGCGGTTGCGTCTTTTCTTGCCCTTGTTGCTTTCTCCCTCGCCTTTGTCCAGAGGAGAAGCCAAGTCTGAATTGGGCGGTGGGCTCTTCACATCTGACTCCTTTATATTGAGGTAGCTGCCATCCATCCCTGCAGGGTCGCTGTTCTGAGGCAACTCCGAATCTGTCAGCCCTGAGCTGTTCTTACCTGCCGACAGAAAAGAAGAGTTTCAAGCATAATTTCGGAGTCAAGCAATGTGTGATGGTGATTGATGTAGATTGTGGAGAACATAGCTACTGTAAACGTTTAAGGTTGTGTGACTTTGTGACAAATCATCCTTAAAGGCCAATTTGCTAAATTCTTAAGGAATAAACCGTAATTTTTGGAAAAAATGAGCAGCCCCTTTTTAGAACTGTTCTGTGTCCTCAGACTACATTACCCACAGTTCCCAGCTCAGGCAAGATGGTGGAACAGAACTCTGACAAGTGAGGCGGAAACTACTTATGGTGATAAATTACACAGAGAGAGAAGTAATGATTGGTTATCATGTTTTATCAGCTTGGTTTATCATGATTGGATATCAGCTTATCTGATTTTTGTTTGTTAACAATTTTTTTATTGTATCAACCATTTATGTAGCGTAATCTGTTAAATTAGCCTTCACGTCGAGTAAAGTGTGCTTGATTTTTAACATAAAAAAAGGATAAAATCAAGCATTTTTGGAGACTCAAGAGTTGTATTAGTATGGCAAATTTCGGAATATGAGGTCACACAATGTCTTTTTTTAATTACATTTAACTTCAAGCTTTCATGTATTTGTTTATACTGTAGTGTGGTTGCGTGTTGTGTGTGGATTGGCGTTGGGACGTGTGTCAGGCCTGTAGCTTTAATGACCGGCGGTGTCGGCTCACAAATCAGGCCCCGCTGTAATTACACAGTAATAACACATTACAGGTTTTCTTGGGGACAATTCGTCGGCTGGCGCTTTTTCTTGACGAGTAAACGTACACGCGTCTGTGGCCAGGCCATGACATGGTGCGAGCTTCATAACACTGGCACGCTAGCCCAGCGACAAAACTCAGAGGCGGTAATTTACACCCGTATAGCCACTGGAAACACGCAACACCTCAACTCCGAAACACCATTTGTCATACATTCACTTAGATGAATGAAGCGCTAGAATCTGCTCCATCTGCACAATTTCACCAGCTACTTTGAAAGAACTACAGCACAGTGATGCTAAGAAAAAAAGTAATGTTAACCTGTGCCATCCTTCTGGTTTTTCCATTTTTCCCAGAGAACAGGGATCGTAAAGCCTTTCTGGAACGTTCTCTCTGTTTTGATGAGGACACTGGGCTTTCTCTCCTACTTTAGCTCGGCACTCGGTGACAGTAAGTTATTTCAGGCGACGCAGTGTTAAGATGTGCTTGATTGAAACCTTCTCGAGTCACATGTGCTTTTCTCAGCGCTGTTAGCTTTCTCGCAGAGCCGTGTAAGGAGATGTTCTCGACAATTGCGGTTGTGTGAATGTGCATGTTGTGGAGGAGTTAAATGTTCGCATCAGGAAATTGGAGTTTTTCTCTTCTCTAAGATGAATAAAGTTTTTATCCATTCATCCGTCCTGTCAACCTCTATCTACACTGTGTGTGAATCCATCCATCAGTCCTGTTTTTGGACTGCCGTGACTCTTCAGACTTGGTCTCGCAAAGGATATAGACCCCCATTATCCTGGTGTTTTTGTGTAGAATTTCGAATATTAAGCACCACTTTTTAGATATGCACGACAATATAAGCGGCCATTTCATAACCCTTATTTCAAAATAAAAAACAAAAAAATACTGTCTTCTCTTAAATATACTATGTTTTCTTTATTTATATATATATATATATATATATATATATAT
>CM051504.1:15677988-15715931 GCA_028031935.1 Paedocypris micromegethes
TTTTTTTTTTTTTTTTTTTTTTTTTTTTTTTTAACTAAATACTCTGTAAAAAAGTAGCTGTGTATATTTTTAAGCAAATTACAGTTATTGAATTGGCAGCAAATGCATCAGGGAAAGTACATCAATTTTGAACTGAAAACGGTAAAAAAAAATGTAAATGTGATTTATTCTTTGGATTAGGAATAAAGAGAATGGGAAATTGAGAATCAAAATACTTGTAGAAAATATTGTACTCATTAATCAATCGATATTAATAATAATTAGAATTTTTTGCCTTGAAGCTGTAAGCCTCTATGGTTTCCAAAGTTGCAGTTTTTTCCTTCAGGGGTGGAGACATTTTTTTTTACTTGTATAGCTTTTCAATCAGTAGAGCTGGCATTTGAAGGTCAAAGGTCATGCGTTTGATTGTAAAAATGTAATGCACAGAAGTCGCTTGGATAAAAGCATCTGCTAAATGCAAAACTGTGATGTTTTATAACTTAGCCTGAAGCAAAGCGATGTAGAATGAAAACCTTATTTAGCGATTGCATTTAAATCTAAAGACAACACCAGACCTTCATGATGAAGAGAATCATCAGAACATCTCGTATTTTTAGCTGGCTTGTATTTAGAACATCTCTCGAAGTAGAAAACCAGCATGTGCTGAAGCATAAAGGATTAGTTTCACATTGTGTGTGGTTTGCGTTGAGGTAAAACAGGGTAATGTGATATGATGGGTTGTAATTTTTTATGCTTTCCTCCCTCGGAAGCATCTAGTTTTTTTTTTTTACTGCCGTCAAAAAGCGTTTTAACAAGTGCCGCAAAAACGCTGGACTAGCTTGATTTCTCTAAACAGTTTTTCAGGATTGTCCAGATGGACAGTGCAAATTATAAAGCGATGTTAAGGAGCATGACTTCCTGGGTGAATTCGGAGGTCATCTATTTCTGTGCGTTTCCAAACAAATGTAATAAATCGAGGCCGGAGACTTGGGGCGCTGGCCTGTGGCTAACACGCTAGCTGTGGCTTTTGAGGAGGCTAATGTGGCGTGACACGTGAGTTATAATTGATGGTTTTGTTCAGTAACAGTGGAGACGGACAGCAAGAAAAACAAGCAGGGAAATGATCTTTGACGTTTCTTTTGGAAAAGCCTCTTCACGCTTTATTAATCAATTTGGCTAATACAATTAAGACACTTCCCTTTTTTTATTTCAGTGCTTGCGAAGCAATCTGTGGATAGTTTGGCTGGAGGCAGAGGATATAGGATGTGACTGAAGTTGAATTATTCCCGCTTGTGTGACTTGACATCTACACCAAACTGTGATCGCGGAGACAAAAACAAGAAATAGTTGATCTTAAACATTGACATGACAGTCCTTTTATATCTTAAACATCTAATGTCTTGTTTTTTAACTATAAACTGTATACGCCAATATTCATGTCAACGTAAGTTCATATTGTGCAATGTTCTTGTATTTTATTTTTTATTGATCACTTACGTTGCAACAAAATTAAATGCAAGAATGTACAGAGTGACAGACAAGACACAGAGAGACATTTAGGAGAGATGAATAGATGGATAGATGTGCACATGGACGAATGTTGAAAGAGAATGTTGAAGATTGTGAGACAAACATACAAGACTAGTGATGAAAAAAGACAATTGTTTGATGATAAATGGAGAGACGGAAAAATAGCAAGATGTGGATAAAGAGACAGATGGATTGATATATTGACCGATTGTGAGAAAGACATGAGGAGAGAGACAGACAAGGTTGGAATGATACATGCAGAAGCTTACAAAGACTGTTAGACTAAATGGAGGGAAAAATTGACAGATGGATAGACAGAACAATATACAGGTGTTAAAAGGGTTCGATAGACGAATGGTAAGACATATAGTTAGACAGTCGGACAGAGAGAGGGAGAGACACAGATAAGGAGACAGGTGGATATCCAGGAGGACAGCTGAAAAGATAGAGAGATGAAAGGAGGAATCGATAGATGTGAATTTTATGTACAGAGAGAGAGTTGGATAGATACATAAAGAGGGAGACAGAGAGCCAAAGATAAGGAGACAGATAAATAAATAATCTAACCGTGATGAATGGATGGATGGATGGATGGACAGAACAATAAATAGATGGTAAGACAGACTTATAGGAGATAGAAGTGAGACAGGAAACATTAATGTATATACAAACATAAATGACCAGAATATTGGAAAGATGGGCAGATAGAGGGATGGATGGACAAATAAATTGATAGTGAGAAAGACATGTAAGAATTAAGAAAGAGATTTACAGTAATTGGATGGATGGATGGATGGATGAACAGACTTATCAATGATTTGGAGGACGGATTTATTTGAAGGAGAGAAGACAAGAAGTTGATAAATGAGATGATGGCACGACAGAATTGTAGATATAGTAATGGAATGAATAATAGATGGGGAGACGGACAAAAAAAAAAAGGATTGATAGACAGACACAATGGACAGATATATTTTTAAACTCCGACTTCTTCGTCATGGAAACCTGGCTGATCTGCTATTCACTGGCACTTGAGCACGAAACAACACAATGGTGACTTTTGTCCATCGATTCACTCTAGAAGAATCCGAAGACGTTTCCCATCAGATTTCGCTCTTCGTGTAAAGCGTGACTCACAGCGTTTGGCTGCTTGGCTTGTGTTTCGCCCCGGTGTCTCTGCACATGGAGACACAAACACTCAAGCCCACACCCCAGTCTGGACGTCCTCCAGCTTCTGCTCCGGGTGTGTGCGGGCATCCTGGTCTCGGATGGAGCTTCCAGGCCCAGACATGAGAGAAGATGAGCCGTGTCTATTTGGAGCTCCACTTCACATTTTTATGTGGATCTGAAATTGGTTTCACATGAGTCGGGGGCAGCCTGCATCAGCAGATTCTCTGATCGAATTAAAGAGGAGGAGGAGGAGGGAAAAAAAGACAGCGGTTGTACTGATCTTTAATCGAATAAACAGGATCCGGGCAAGAGTCGCCATGCTTGTTCTCGCTGGTCTTCTCATGGTCAGAGATGGTTTAACCCCCAGCAGCAGACCGGGCCCTTCAACACCTCGACCTGCTCTGCTTTCCATCCAAGCTTGAGGAGAATCCAACCCCCCATGTGTGATTTTTTTTTTTTTTTATCATTTTCTGTCTGTGGACAAAGACTCGAGACGTTTTCTCTCACTTTCGTTCAGATTTGGTTATGTTTGGTGCTCATGGCTCAACTTCATCCAAACATGACGATTGTGTGATAGTTGAAATGCACAATCATCCAGCAATCAAAAAAACCAAAGAAAGTGAGATTTAACTTGTCCAGTGAAGTAAAGACACACCAACCCGGAGCAGTGGGCAGGCTTAAGTCTTGGTCTCGGGGGGCATGTGGGGGTCAGTGTCTTGCTCTAGGACACTCAGCTGTGAAACCTACAGGACCGGGATTTGAACCTTCTAGGCTTGGGTGGCAGGTCCTACTCCCAGCCTCTGGCCCACAACTCCCACCTTTGTTCAACACATTGTTTAAATATATTGTCCTTCTGGCAGTGGTGTAAAGTACTTGAGTAAACGGACTTAAATTACTTAAGTTTTTTGACAACTTTGTACTGAGTATCAAAAATATAAGCAGCTCTTCTCGACTACATTTGTCTGTGGAACTGCAGAAAGTGTCTATTTATATTCCAGGAACACCATATGTATTTAGCCATTGTCTACTGGTATGTCGATTATATCTGGTTGCTGTGTACGAGACATTTTCATATCATGACATCAACTTCAGTGCGTAAAGTTGATAAAGAACTTGTGTTTTTTATAGCGTTACCACATACGCTATCTCTTGTCTTCCATATGATATTGAGAATACGGCTTATATCTGGTTGACACTCCTGTTCACAAACATTTGCTTCAGTTCATGAACTAAATCCGGTTGGTGAACACTTTGCAAATCGTCTGTATTGTTGCATTTGGTGAGTTCCTGATGGTTATCTGGAGAAGTTTGTATTTCTTCTTTCACTAAAATCTTCATCCAGTTAAAAAAAAAACTAAAACAAAAAATAACTGAAATATTTAGCTTAAACCTTTCAACTCAAGTTGTCTTAACAATATTTTTGTAGTGACGCTGGTTTAGAATCCTCACATCAACTTCTCTTCAGCTTCGTTGAGTTGCTTCTCAGCACAAATTATTCTCTTCTTACCACTAATCTTTCTATTTGTCTCCAGGTGCTACATTATTAAAAATTGTTGTTGTTTTTTTTGAGGGGGAAAAATAATTAGCCAAAATAGTACAGAAAACAATGTGAGATTTATAAGTAACAGCAGATATTATTCTCCTTTTAAAAAGAGTTGTTTTGTCGACCAATTAAAAAAGACCTTTGTTCTACTTCTTTAGACTATTTTCTGAACATGGGCTAAAGATGTTTTCTGACTTCTTTTTGACTGTCTGTCATCACAATTGCTCGCGTTCTGCTTTGAATAACACACAAAATATTATCAATCACAACCAGTGCGGTCTGGATTGTTGAACATGTCTAGTATTTTCCTCTTTTTTTTTTGAGTCAACTGTAAAAGATGCTTTAATGATTGTATTGATTCAACAAGGGTTGGCAAAAACTAAAATCTGCCCCATTGAAACCGTAACATTTCTTTAAACCCAGTTAATTGGAGACCAAAAGCTTTCAATCTGAGGATCTTCCTGTGCATCCAGAAGAACGGCAGAAAGAGAGCGTTCTAACCTTTCCTCTCAACCTTTTCTCCCATCTTCTGCCTTTTCATGTCTCACGCTGAACTCAATTAGATTAGGAGATTGTTCCGTGAAAAATTAGGATTTCTAAAGATCAGTCCGAACCACCTGAGTAATTGGTTTTGTTTGTAGATGGCTAATCTAACCTGTTCAGAGACAGATTATTTATACTGTCTGTATTCATTTTAATACTATGTTATTCTATATTATATATATATATATATATATGTCTTCTATATTATACTTATGTGTCTGTGTGTGTACATGTCAAATCAAAATTGTTTTTGTTTCACCACTATTGAACGATCTGCAGTGAAATGCTCTAAAAATTACGTAGAATGTACACCAGAAGTAGCTTGAAAAATAGTATGAAATAAAAATAAAAAATACAATATGAGAACTAGATGTGTAATAGAATTAGCTAAAAATTAGATATAAAATGTAAAAAATAAATAGACTGATTGATTTAAAGAGTTGAAAGATATTTTTAGAGTTAAAGAATTGAAATGTATTTTTATTGTTAAAGTAATTGTAAAAGTAAACCTTATTTTTAAGAAGAAAAAAACAAACAAACAACCCTTTTTATTTTTAATTTGTTGAAGGGATTGTGTCAATTTGGGACCAAAGATTGAATTATTTAGATTTCGTTTTTATTACCCAAGTATTTTATATCCAAGTATGTTGGATATTTAAACGATTTTGTTTAGAAAAATAATCCTCAACAAGAAAATCTATTTTAGAAACCTTTTTAGATACATAAAGTGCTTCAAGAGTTCTATAAACTTGTATAAACTTGAGTGTAATTTACCTCATTATAATAAGGTACAAGTACAATGCTGTAAAAAGCATGAGCAAAACAAATGATCTAAATCCCGCAATTAAACGTTCTAGCTTGCGATGTCTGACATCAAAAGCACCGAGTTGAACAGCAGATGAAAAGCAAGAACCTGCTTCAAATTCCCTGCCATTCTCGAGCAATTCAGTCCAAAGTGGCATTATAGCTGGTCTTTTCACCCCACGGTGTTCCTCAGCGAGCAGATCTACAGTCTTAGACTTGATCCCTTAGTTAAAGACCAACTAAACAAACGCAGGCTTTGCTGCGCCGTGTTTATAGTGTTGGGAGACGCTCGGCATAATATGAATTATAATCTGCTTTCTTTAAACTGTCAGTTGGATTAACTTTCCCAAATCTGAAGCACATTCAGCGAGTCTGTTTTATAATCTTGGATTATACTAATGACTTCAGACATCAGCCTTGTCACAGCCTCCAGGACCCGGCGATGTATAGGTGGAGGATAAATAACCTGTTTCTTCTAATGTCAAACATGATTGTGTGGTAAGAAAGCCAGTGTCGGCTTCCTCCGGCAGAATTCCCTGCCAGTGCGTGTGGACGGGATAAAAGCTCAGCGTGTGCTCGGCGAGGTCATCCCGTGACCCAGGCTCTGTTTTCACAAGCCGAGGCCTGATCCGCGCTTCTGCTCTTGGATGCTGTTGTCTTACACTCTCACAGTGAGGCGTCCGCTGTCATCGCCGTGACCTCTGAACTGACTGATAGCCGGACCCGGGCGTCCCCAGACTGGAGGCGGGATTGTAAATGGGGCTGAAATTCATTTTGGGGTCAGACGTTGAGTTGATGAGGTATTTTGTCTTACTTTAATTCAGATTTCGGCCTCCTCATAAATCTAGGGTTGGTGAAGCGTCCGTGCGTTCCAAACATCACAGCGGCGGATTGTGAAAACCATAATGTGACGTTTTTGGATTTAAGTGTCTGCTAAATAGACACGAATTTTTGATTGAAATGACAAAAATAACCTAAATGTTTTTTTTCCCAATGATTGACAGCCTTATAAAAATGGCAATACAATAGTAATAGAATATAACCTAAAACTGCTAGTTGAGAAAATAAAAACTCTAAGTTATACACACACACACACACACACACACACACACACACACACACATCTAATTACATCCAAGTACTCTGTAAAAAAAAGATTGGCATGGACATTTTACAGCAAATTGCAGAAATATCTTAAGTAACAGTAAGTTGATGTTTTTTTTCGCAATGCATCATGTAAAAATTTTTTATATATATATAAACATTCTGCTGTGATAATGGAAAAACAGTACAGTTTCATGTTGTAGTTTTCCAAATTGGAAAAGATGGAGTAAGAACTTTTACCTTTTTTTTTTTCTCAATAATTCCCTTTCTGTACATTTCAACAATGTGGACAGCTTCGTAATTTTACGTAACAGTGATTTTCAAAACTCCTTTTTATATTTCGAGTTACACTCGCCTCTCACAAAAAAAAAAACATATCAACGCAAAATAAGAGTTAGATAACAATCGATTCAAGCGAAGGTCCCAGCAGCGAGTATCACGTTTAGCCCTGAAACCAATGGGTGTGTTTATCCAGCTCTTGTTGAACTAAACTTTTATTAAAAGATGAAATCAATCACTAGGCCGATCCAGAGTTGACGTGTCGCTTACACGCTTCTGGCAGAACAGTGGCACGGGAGGAAACCTGTGTCGGGGTCCGAGTCTCCCCTCCGTCCGCACCGTCCCCTCCGGCGGTCAGTTGTAATTTAATTAAAGCTTTTGCTTAAAAGGATCATTGCTGGAATCTTCTGGCTGGTCACAGACAGGTCACGCTGAAGGAATGCATCACACACGTTTGAAACCTTTCAGATGGGCCGTGTTTACACGTGCAGCGGGTTGGTGGCGGATTATTTTATCGGTTTGTTGATCGGAAGAGTTGAACGGAAGACGATGCTGATGATACAGGGCGAGCTGAAAGACGAGATCTGTGCGTTTGCTCAGGTTAAGGTGAAGAAAATGGGTTCGGTTTGTCAGAAAGGGTTTCGGTTATTTCAATGTCACTGATGGGCATTTTGGCATTATTATGATGTTTGTTGGAATTGGCTGAGTGCAATGATAATAAAAAAGGAGGCAGAGGGCAGAGAGAGGGAAAAAAAATTAAGCGAGAGAGAGAGAGAGAGAATTGGATGATAGAGGAAGAGATGAAGACAGTGTGAAAGACAGCTATAGGGAAAAATAAAAGAAAAAATGAGAAAATAATATAAATTATAGTTGAATTGAAAGACAGATAGATATAGGTAAAATATAGACTAACTGAGAGATAGAGATTCAGATAGACAGACAGATAGTAAAAAGAAAGATAAATTGACAGACAGGAAAATAATAAAAAAGATAGACAGACAGACAGGCAGATACTAGACAGACAACCAAAAGAGTAAAATGATAGACAGGTAGTCAGACAGAGATACCATAAGAGGCAGATAGTAAAAAGATAGACAGATAGAGATACAGATAGATAGACAAACATACAGGCAGATAGTAAAAAGATGGACAGATAGACAGACAGAAATACCAATAGACAGACAGGCTGATAGTAAAAAGATAGATGGATAGAAATACCAATACACAGACAGGAGGCCGTAAAACGACAGACAGACAGGCCGATAGTAAAACGATAGACACACAGACGATCAATTTCATTTGATCTACAGCCGGAGTAGAAAGAAAAGACCTATAGGTTGAGTATAGTAAAGAAGCTGAAGAAAGACAAGTGTTGTGGAATTCTCCATGAGCGGCGTGTTTCACGTCTCTCTTCCTGTTAGTTGTGTAACAGATGCTCTCTCTGCTAAATCTGGCAATGTTTTGGAGCCGAACCTGATTTAAACCACAGTTCTGGGAAAGGAAGTCTCTGCTTTGGATTTCCAGTGCCTTTCTAAGATGTTGTGACATGGATCACCTGTATCTGGCTGTGGTTCCCAATCGCTCCTCCACCGCACTGTAATGATCCGTCTGGCTCGCAACTGCTCCAACCTTCATGGCGGAGGTCAAAACAAAGAGCGTCTGTCTGCCCCGCACATACCAGAGCGGACAGAGAGACACTCTTCTAAACTCGGCCCTAATCAGAGTCATGTTCCTTATTCAATTTAGGGGGACACTTGCATGTAAGCACTTGTCCATTCTTCACATCTCCGTCCAGCCTGAGATCTGGGAACTCACACACACACACACACACACTCGAGTTTAATATATATACAGGCGTATGTGTATAATGACCTGCTGAAATAATGCCCGCACTAAGCCTTGATTGTTCTTTTAACCGCGCTCTCTTCATCTTCCTGAGGTGCAAGTGATTTCAATTACATCTAGCAGTGCTGTTTACTGGCTCAGGTCAAAGGTCAAAACCCCGAGCCGTCTGATCCTCAAAGTAGCAAAGCGTGCAAAGACTGGCTGAGACCAAAGCTTTACCCCTCTGCAAAGACCTCAGAGTGATACAACAACAACACACACACACACACACACACACACACACACACACACACACACACACACACGTCTATATAAATGATGTAATTATTTGAGTATGTCAATATTTTTGTCAGTGTGAAAGTGTTTCTGTAAACAAAATATGCAAATTTTTTTCATTTAAATCAAGTTTTTTTTGTATGTGTAAATATGTATTTTTTTGTATGTACAAGTGTGTATATGTAAATATATATACATGTATACCTGAACATCATATTAAGAGAAAGAGTACAGACACCTTACTGTAGAAATGACTCCAGTGCAAGTTACAAGTCAACAATTCCAAAAAAGACTTGTGTAAAAAGTCGTAAAGAAGTATTTTACTCGCACTGAAGTTAGGCTCAAAAAACACAAACAAGAAATGTTTTATTCATGTTACAATTGAAGCTTAATGTTTCAAAAGGCAGAACAAAATAGATAAAAAAAAGAACATAAAACCAGTCTGTCAAACTCAAATGTGCTAAAAAGTGCAAAGTTAACGTGATTTAGGTAATAAATAGCATCCAGTACCTTCAGCATCCTGCAGATGCCGATATCACCTCATCCGCCCACTAAATTAACCACGGTAGAAAAAGATGCCAACTTGTCGGGCACAAACACAATGTAACAAATAACGGTAAGTATCCATTCAAATGCAGTGGAGTAAAGAGTACAGATACTGTACTGATCACAAATGTAGTCAAGTAGAAAGTAAAAGCTGCTTATACTGTATGTTTGATGCTCAATACAAAGTAGCCAAAGAAATACTCCAGCAAAGAAGTCCATTTACTCAAGTACTTTATACCATTGAAAATACTGAAGAAATAAAAATAATACTATAGATATGCATATATGCATGCATATTATTTTATACGTGTGTGTGTGTGTGTGTGTGTGTGTGTGTGTGTGTGTTTATATATTTATTTGTGAATGGATGAAAGACAGACAGACATGTTTAACATCAACAAGCCACTTCCTGCTCAAGGAGGAACGTTTTAACCATTTTGCTAAACAGCACCAACACATTGTCAAACCATTAATCAAATTAAAACAGGACGTCCGAGTGCACAAAGCAAGCCAAATCAATTAGCTTTAGCACGCACAGTTCCGCTATAGCGCGAGCGGAGAGGTGGGATGATCCGAGAGGAAGCTGGGGTGAGGGTCTTCATGCCCGAAGGCTACAGGCCTTCACCCAGCGCCAGTGTTTAAACTTTAAACCAACGCCGCCAGCTCATCCACGGCTGTTGTGTGGAGCTTTTGTTTGGTTGGGAGGAAATATATGTTGTGTTGATCATGACGGCCTTTGTGAGCAACCAGGAGTTGGACTTTTTCCGTTTCTGTTGTTTAGGAAACTGTTTTCTTATGGGAAGAAATTTCGCTTTTTAGCCATTTATATTCATTTTCAAACATGTACGGCTCCTTTAAGCATCACACTGCTTTCACTTACTGCTATAACCAGAAGCATTTGCTGCTTGGGAAACGGTAGCAGTGATATGAAATAAAAATTTACTGCCGGTTGAGAATAGCAAGTGAACTCAGACGCAACATGCTTGGCCTTACATGCAGACTATTACTGTAATGAGCCAAACGCTTATCGGGAAACACATGTTTTCACTGTGCCACTTTATGATTTTGTTTTAGAAAAAGAAGAGAGAAAGAAAGTGACCACTTATGTAGAACATTATGTTGCCATAATGACTGTTATGTGCCAGAAAACTCTTTCTTTCCCAGCTTTGATTCTTCATTACTTGTGTTAAACGTGATATTTTTCTCTACTCTTAATGTTCTTTTTTCTAAGTAGAAAATACTCCTATTAATGCTAGCGCTATGATGTAGAACCACTGCTGCTTAACGTCGGCTCCTGGACATTTTTCTGCCATTAGATTTTTTTTGCCGATCATTGACGTATACACTTTCTAATACATAATTGATTAAATAATTGTTACTGTTTCTTTAAACTTATCTCTTTTTTATTTTATTTGCATTTAAATATGTATTTTATTTTTTCATTTTAGCTTATTTTATCAATTCAATCGTTTTCTTTAGTTGTTTTCTTATATTATTGTTGTTGTTGTTGTTGTTGTTGTTGTTGTTGTTGTTATTATTTTAGAAATGGTCTTGTGTGCTATCCTTATGTGATATTTGTTCAAATTGAAATTGAAATAAATCAAGGTGGGATATTTCCATGATCCCTGCTTAAAAAATGTTTGAAACTAAGAAAATTATAAAAATCAACATTGTCGATTTTTAGGAACGCTTACCAATTCAAGTTAAGAACATATGAGATTGTGTTTGAAATCTGTGTTTTCGAAATATTATTATAGAAGGCGTGGCAGGGGGACGGCAGAGAGCGAGCTGAACCCACCTCGTGCCCAGGCCTGGCCCTTTGCCAACCAGCAACTTGTGACCCAAAGGTAACGATTGTGACTGGACGGAGGAGACAACGGTCTCACTCAGCACACTTTCCTTTTATTTCCAGCCTTACATCCATGCAATCTGCCCTTCAGTCGCTAATCCAATAACCCCAAATCAGACAATTAAAATCACATGCGTCCAGCAAGTGAATTAGGCGAATTAGGCTTCACCACGGGCCTAGACTGAACACACATCCCTGTTTCCTTCTATTCCAATGGAGGAATGTTAGTGGAATGGCTGGAGTAATTCTTCTATCTATAGCTGTAGTGCGGAATTGACCGATTCAGGGCTAAATGAAGGATTCGCAGTATTTTAAAGGCCTCCTCTGTTTAGTGTGCATCTAAATATCTGACTTGGGTCGAAATGCGGAACATTTATGGCTTTGTTTTTGCCAGAGATGTAAAGAGAACCTGAAAACCATACTTCCGTAAAACTACAAATACCTTACTGTAAAAACGACTTCTTTACAAGTTACAAGTCACCAAATCTTGACTTGAGTATAATTTGTAAAGTATCCAAATTTAAAGGAACTTGAGTTTTTTACCTGTACCAAATTAAAGCCCAAAAAGCAACAAGAAATGAGATAAACAAGAAACTATTTATTCATGAGGTTTTATAACTTAACATAGAAATGAAATTTAATATCTCAAAGTTTTAAAATGACTGAAAAAAATTGATAAAAAAGAACAATAAGTATGTCTCAGTCAAAATCAAATGTGCAAGTCCTCCTGCAAATCCACGTGGTTTAGCTCATAAACAGCATCCAGTACCTCCAGCATCCAGTAGATGGTGATAATGCCTCGTCCGACCAAGAAATTAGCCACGGTAGAAAAATGCCAACTTGTGCACAATCACAATGCAACAAGTAACGATAAGTGTCCATTCAAATGTATCGGAGTATAGAATACAGATACTCAAACACAAATGTAGACAAGTACAGAATACATTTGCTTTTATTTTTGAAACTCTGTACAAGTACAAGTACAAAGTAGCCAAAAAATACTTAATGTAGCAAAGTCCATTTATTCAAGTTCTTCACACCTCTGTTTTTCGCTCGTTCTGAAATATCTTTTATGGCTAGAACTTGTTTTGGTACAGAGACGCTGCCAGGAGAGAAAGACGGGAGCAAAAGGAAATAAGACTTGGCATGTTGACTCAGGAGCAAATCCCCCGTGGACCCCTGAACGGACAGCTATTAAAGTTTAATTGCTTGGCTGTGGTGGAAGCTATCACGCGTTCACGGCGGCGTTAATCGAGAGCAACACCTGCTCATAACGAGCCGTCGCCTTCTCCTAGCGCTTCTCGACAACCTCAGCCAGCGCCGGGCCAAAGTCCTGATGTTTTTCCCAGAACCTTGCGAATGACAAGAGCTCGGAGAGTTTCCACAAGTCGTGGCTGGGAAACAGGCGGCGTCTGAGCTTCGTAGCATTAGCATTTGCATAATTCACTCTGATGGCTTGATATTAACCGTCCTTCTGTGATCTTTTCTCAATCAGCAGATTACAAAGGGAGCGTTTCCAGCGCCATGCAGACTACCAGGAGGAGACTATCAAAGGGAAGGAGAAGACTTTCATGTTAGGACACTTCGATTGTGTTACAGATTGGTTCCAGGTGAGGCGGCTTTGGGGGGCTCAGCCGGAGGAAAATTGCCCTCCACGAAGCACCGGGTGAGAGGCAGGGAGGCTTCACGCTTGGGATGGCTTTTCAAAATTCCAGAGCCGCTCACGTTTGGCGGGATTTGAAGAGATGAAGGCTCTGCCTCAAAAATCTTGTTGCGGTGATTGCCCACGTTTTAAGAGGCGAGCGTGCCGAAGAGCACCAACTAAACGCCCTTTGATTGCCGCTGCTCTACGTTTGAAGAGATATTTTCCAGATCTCCTCTTTATTTTCATCACATGCTTTTTCCATCTGCCTTGGCAGTCGTGATGGTTGTCACAATTATGATCTCGCAGTTTGCTGAACACATCATACACGGTGGTAATGGCGCAGTCGTGTCAACGGTTGACGTCCTACTGCTGATTTATTGGATGAAATGACCTACGATTATTGTTGAGGGATGTTAAAAGAAGCACCGTGCTTGAATAGAAAAGAATAAAGGTTTATTGGTGTTGTTGATTACTATGAAACTACTTTCCAACCAGCAGTTTGCATCATTGAAATCACAGCATATAACAATAATATAAAGAAAACAAAAACAAATACTGTTGTAAAGAAAATTACTTGGGACTCATTCTATATTACATTAGGAAAAATGCAGGATTTATATAAGATACTGTATTATTCAGACTCATATTTGCAAGAGATATTAAAAAATTTGTTTAATAATTTTGTCTGTGATTTGTAAATAATATTGACAGTAATATTTTATATTTATATGATATAATACTATGAAAATAATGATTATTGTCGTTTTATGATGCATATAAAATATTATTATGCTTATAATCTGTATGTTAAATCACAAAGTTTTTTAGTGTTTGTTTACATTAACGTTCACTCATTTTAGGCTAATTTACAATCAAACACAATTAATGTATCAGTTTTTTGTAACATTTGATAATATATAATAATGTAGCAAACATGATTCAATTTTGCACTGTCTCAATTTTCTGCCGCGTTATGTATGTAACTCTCGCTTATATTAAGGCTTTTCTGCTCAGTTGGTGTCGATCATAACTTTCAAACTCTTGTCTTTGCAGTGAAATATGATCGACGGACATCACTTGACATTACGGCTTCAGCTGTAATACACTTCCAGCGCTCATCTTTTTTCAATCGAGCGCTGCCTCTGCTGCCAGCTTTCGGAGCCAAATTTGCCTGTGCAGTTAAACGCACCATAAAGCAATTTTTGCAGAAAGCCTAAACCGATCTGCAAACGTCTCTCGCGCTGGACAGACGGAGACGGGCTCCTGTAGCAGCCGCCGCGGCCATTCATCAAATCAGCCTGATGGAAAACAGGCCAGAGGTAAAAGTCCTGTGCAGGCCGTGAGTGCACTAAGTGTAATTTAATCTGCCTTTCCCCTTCATTCACCTGGGCTTCTGTTTAGACGTATGTAAGATGTAAAGTTTTACTAAATCAGAAGTGAGTTTCTGTTAAAGTAACATTATTTCCCCAGGCCTTTAGTGGGAAATGTCCCAATGCTTCACAGCTTTGAGAGCTGGCGCTTTGTTTCCACGGGAACAGCTTGTTTTCAATGTGGATCTGTCAAAGCTGTTTAGATTAAAGTCATTTTATTGCTGAAATGTACCACACTTTTCAGATTATAAGGCACTTGAAATTCTCCAAAATATGCGCCTTACAATCTGGAAAAAAATATGCACTCTGATCTAGAAAAATGTATACTTTGTAATCTGGAATAAACGTGCACCTTAAAATTTGGAATACATGTGCACTTTATAATCTGGAATAAATGTATACTTCATAATCTGGAATAAATGTGCACCATGTAATCTGGATTAAATGTATACTTCTTAAACTCTGCTAAACTCTATATATATTCACACCTACGCTTTGAGACAGCTGTAAAAAGCGCCTTACAAATGCTCAGAACTTGAACTTAAATGTGCACTTTATAATCTGGAAAAATGTATACCTTGTATTCTGGAATATTGTGCACTTTGTAATCTTGAACAAATGTGCCCTTTATAATGTGGAAAATGTGCACTTTGTAATTTGGAATAAATGTGCTCTTTGTAATCTGGAAAAATGTGCACTTTATAATTTTGGAATAATTTACACTCTATAATCTGGAAGAAATGTGCACTTTATCTGGGAAAAAAATGTGCACTTTATAATCTGGAATAAATGTATACTGTATTTTATAATCTAGAATAATGTCTGCTTTACAATCGGGAAAAATTTGCTGTTTAAAATCAGACTTTATGTGCACATTATAATCTATAATTATGTGCCCATTATAATATGGAACAATGTGCACCTTGTAATTTGGAAAAAACGCGCTCTTCATAATCTGTCATAGATGTGCACATTATAATCTGTGATAAATCTATACTTGATAATCTGGAAATAGCGTGTATCTTAAATGTGAGAAAAGCCTAGCAAATTGACATCTAATAAAAGTGTGCCTTATAGGTTGCTGCCTTATATGCAGTAAAATGTTTTGCAAATTTACGCCGATTAGTGGTGCGCCTTTAGTCTGAAAAGTACGGTAAATGCTGAGAACTATAATCCAGATAAATCATTGTGTCTGTGAAAAATTATTACTCTCGTGATCAGATTAAGCCAGACATTTGAGGTTAAAAGAAAGCAAATGCCAGCAAGGATCCGATTATTGACGTGGGAAAAAAAACGGAAAAGAAATCTGGTAATGCTGGGCTAATTCTCCACTGATTGAGTTTACATGAAGAGGAAGGATTGTTTCCACCTTGAGGAAAGGGATGAAGCAGCAAAGTAGATCCGGCAAGATCTCCGCACTTGGCCGTGATCCTTCCGCCCGCTGCAAAGGCCACACAGAACAAATAAGCTGTTATTCTACTGTTGTTTAAAAGGCTCGAGGAGGGATCGGTCCAGTAATGAAAAGAAAATAGAAAAGATGTTCCCATGACGGATAAGCTATGGCGAATAGAGCTGGACCGCGCCGCAGTGTTCCGCTCACACCTTCGCTCTCAAAGCCCCCGATGACACTCATCAAGACCCTCAACCCAAGAGCCATCCACATTCCCCACAACATGATCCGGCCCAGAGGCCCATGTCATCACTTCCTGTGCCTGATTTGTTTAGGAACTTTAAACCGTAGCCTCGCTTAGCAATGCTCTGTTTGTGTTTCAAAACCAGAAAACATGAGCCGAAGACCCGCGGGCCCCTGAAACATCCCCGTGTACGTGCGGATTAAAGTTCGGCCCGGTCTCGAGCTCTGGATGGGAAACACTTAGCAGTTTGTGAGCGAGGACACTTGTCTGTCTTCTCTATGATGTTTGCTCACAATAGGCCCGTCATGGGGTTCCGCAAGTTGCGTTTTTGTGTATTTGTGTGTCAGAGGTCACTTTGCTTTGCCCTTAAGCTGATCCACATGTCACTAGCGGCATTGAGAATCAGATCCAGAGTGAGCGAGGAAGATTCTTTTCACTCTGGAAGTGCAGAAAGCAAGGCTGGCACGGCTCAGACGGCCCCGGGCCTTTCTCTACAGGGCCGGGTTTAAACCTCGTCTCGGGAATAATGGCCCCTTGTCAATGTGTTTCTTTGGGATTAAGTGCTACGATTCATGAGAGTTCAAATCGGATCATCTCTGATTGTTCTTCCCTTTAACTGTTGGAGATTGTATCATTGTGTGTGATTGAGTTCTGAACAATTAGGATCATTTTTGTTGTTAAACTTCTTTGTTTTTTCTATTGGAACAATCTGATGTAGTTTGTGATCAGACTGTATATCAACTTTCGATGCCATTATATACTCAGTATATGCTCGTAAATCTAATGTAATTCTTATAATCGGACAGTATATCATATCAACGGTCAATGCCATTTTATATATTTGTATCTAAATCTGATGTATTTCATGCCATCAACTATTATTGCCAGAACAGTATATACCGGTATATACATATATAAATCTGATGTAATTTGCAATCAGACTTTGTCAACTGTTGATGTCATTATATTGACGTATATAAATCTGATGTGATTTATGTGATCAGATTGCGTTTGATCAGTTATTTATGCCATTTCCCTTATATACATAAATAATACATCTATGGAGTGTATATATTGGCTTTAGAATATATATAATATATCTGATCGTACATCAGATTTTTTTTCTTTAAAAAAAGCAGTTAAGTTAAAAAAAATCATAACTGTTCAGAACGCAATTTATACTCATACTCATAATTATGTAATACAGTCCTTTTCGGTTATTTACAAATATGGTGTATTTGGGTTTGCATAACTAATAAAAAATATAATAGAAACTTTAGACATTAGATTAATAGACATAATAGACGCATTACATGTAGTGGATGAATTCATTTCAATTTATCTTTTACTTTATTTATTTCTTAAAAATCTCTCTCTCTCTCTCTCTCTCTCTCACACACACACACACACACACACACACACACACACACACACACACATTTCTACAGTACATCTATAAATACTGTATAAACATGTGTGCGTGTGTCTGTGTTCGTTGTGTGTCATGTACCATTACATCAGACTTGATTAAAAAACAATAAGGCTCTTTTTCTGTCTGTGGAGTGAAAAGAATCAGCCTTGAATCGCTCGGAAAATGTCTTGTTTTTGTTACCTGCTTTAAGAAGCGAGCCACAATGAATGCACGGGCACAATCACAGCAAAGCAGAAAACCAAAGCCATAATGATATAATAGTGCAGGAGATGCTGTGATGCTGAGCCATACGCTCCTCAAACACGCACGGACGCAATCACACAGCTCCAAAGCCTGCACGCCGCATCATGTTCCTCTCAAAAATAAAAATCACAAGCATTTCTGACACCGTGGTGCCAAAGTGGTGACCCCTGCGTCTGGATCGCTTGTGCGTCTTGCCATGTTGTAAGGCAGAACGTTGTTTGAATCATCACACTCAATCGGGCATCGTACCGTAGATCGTGTACAGATCCCTGGCGAAGGAACCCACAACAGACACTTCTTCATTCCCGCCGTAGCTTAGGCCAGCTTGTTCCTGTCATTTTGGCCTCAATCATGGCGGGTGGGTGAAGTTTGTGTTTGACTAGGAGTTTGGCCAAGCTGGAGGAATTAAGCTTGTCTAGATGTTGAACGTGTGGATGGCGGTGACGGACCTCAGAGGTCTTTTTGTGTTCGTGTGACACACACATTTGGCTGGTTTCTTTGCTTTTTTTGGGCTTTTTTTTCCAACGCGTGGTCAAATAAACATTGATCATTGAGATTTGGTTGCCTCGCTCGGAGTGGAACTCTCAAGGCATCACTGACCACTAAAGGGCAAGTGTTAAAATACTTTATTCTGCTCGGGGTTTTACTCATAGTTGGTTGCTTTTTATGTCCTGACTTGTTTCCTTTAGTGTTCGACCCCTTCTGCAGTCCGACCACTAGGGGGCGAACTTCTTGGTGCAAACATGAGGCGGTTGTGTAAGTGGACTTTAAAAAGTGAGTACCAAGAGAATTTTGATAAAAAAAAAAAAATGTTGTGCAAATGCAGTATATAAAGATGTTCACTGTGTTTTTTTGGCATATAATAATTATAGATCACATTATATACTTGTGTGTTTTTGCATTAATTATATGCAATTGTTGTGTGTATTATAAATGGGTTTTTGTGTATTATATGCTGTTATACACACCACACACACACACACACACACACACACACACATAAATAATTATATACATAGGTGTTTTCATTTTAGAAGTGCAAATATTAAAACTAATATTTAGTAGATACATCAATTTAATATTTAACTCGTGAATTCCATCATTTATGTCCTTTTTGTTTTAGGTAATTTTTTTTTACCTCTTTAAAGTATTCTATTTTCATTTCTATGTCAACTTTTATAGTAACATTGTTACATTCAATTATAATCATATGTTTATACAATAAGTGTACTGTATTTTTAAACGTTGTGAATGATAAGTCATGTTTGGTTAACTCTAACTGAGATTGTAATGGTGATTCAAAGCAATCGAATAAATGTCATATTGCAAGATTGAAATCATTTTAATTTTGTTGAAAGTTGATTGAATTTTGAAGATTTTCGTTGAACATGCGATAATGTAGTACTTCTTTTAAACTGGCTAAACAGTTAGCTCAGCTTTATAGCTGATGGCTTTTTTTCACGTTGCTTTAACCGATTTCCTAATAATGAAAAAGATTGTGTATGAGATTGATATGGCCTACAGGAACGTAGTTCTTTTTTACAGTCTGATTGTTATGAATGCTTCGCTTCTCAGTTCATCCATTTCTCAATATCTATGAAGTCTCGCTTACAAAGATAAATGGAATTTTGGCCTCGTGCTCATCCTGACGTAATTCAGATTGGCTGATAGCATCACATTCAGCAGGAAGTAGGAGACATCCAAGCATGTTTCTAGTTTGTGTTGTTTGGATGAACTGACCGTTTCTGTTATCTCCCCATCGCTTCTTATTTTGCTTTTCTAATATGGATAGATTTCACCTTGGGTAACACTGGGCACTTAAACCCCCGTATAAGACCGAAGACAAATATGGACCTGCCATTTTGCTCCAGGTTTTGGCTTAGATTTCCATCTAAATTGATTTTCATCTGAATTGAGAGTAAACATGGCGCACTGCATCTGGTTCTCTGTAGCGTGGAACACACTTCCTGGAGTTTCTGAAAGCTTTTAAAGAATACCTTCCTCTGACAACCTTTATTGACCTTTTTTTTTTAAACTACATGTGTGTGTGTTTCAGTCTGTGCGGAAAAGCGTAAATGTTGCTGTCTCAGATTTGAACAAAACATGAAGAACGAGTGTTTGCATGTCCTTATTAACTGCTTATGACACGCATAATCTAAGCTCAATTATACATCTAAAATGCACATTAAAGCAAAACTACATGTACACATAAGGTTTTCGTCCTACAGAACATGCACTCTTCACGTAAAAAAATGGCCTTACAAAAATCACTCTGTATTATGACGTTTCTAAAAATAGAGGCGGATTTCAAGGCCAGCGGTTCTAGAAACATCTGGCTCTCTTTGAGCAAACTGGCCGTGAAAAGGTTTCAGGCGTGGAGATAAGATCAAGCTTGTGCGAGTTTTGTGAAGGAACCATTGCTGATCAATGCTCTGCAGAGTAGATGTGATATTGAGTAGATAACATGTGATTTTGAGTAGATGAGATGTGATATTGCCCCTCGAGGGTCTTATTTTCGGCCGCTCGTGCCAGGGTGTAAAAAACTGCACCGTAAAACATGAAAAACAATTAGAAATCATTGTAATATATAAGAACTCAGCAAGACATACACACATTCTTATATGTGCCACTATAAGCAACTAGCTGCATAATTTATATTCACTTTTTACATATGGACCATACAAGAACTACACGTTTTTAAATGCACAGCTTTTGTATCTAGAATCACAGAAATTCAAAACACACACGTTATCCATCTGGCACGGTGGTTTTCAACATCCTACTTTAAAACTATCATTCTCTATTGTTTTTTTACAGCATACTTTTTATTTTATTTATATAGCATGATACTGAACTTAACAAGTCTTCCAAAGGTGCACAGTAAAAACAGCAACTATCTGTAAAAAGGGCTTTTTGTATTTTAACTTCTTACTGTATTTTTCTCTGTAATGCGCTAGTTTACAGCTGTTTACTACTGTTTTTATTCTTTATACAATGCAATACTCAAGTTAACTTGTCTTCACATTCTAAATTTGTAACAACAGTAACTTATTGTTAATATGATGAAACTGTAATGCCTCATTGTAAATTTTAAAAAGACATTTATGCTGTAGATTTAACGTAGCGTTCTGATCAAGTGATTAAACGGGTGATGAAAAATGTGGAATCTGTCATTTTTTTATGCAATTGATCATACTTGATCTCATAAATTTGTGTTTGAATGGCAGATTTACAAGCGCTTTCTCTCACGGATCAGAGGAAGATGGCCGCATGACTGCGGTAAATCCGCGGCCTCACAGAAGACGTCTGCTTTCTGTCAGCACGGGCCTGGAAGGATGCTTCAAAGCCAGAGGAGCAGCTACCCCGCCAGAAAGAGGTAGAAGGAACAGACGGAGGGAAAGAGTGAATGCGGCTCTCAGGAAGGGAGGTCAGGAGCTTCTTCTCTCACTCTCCAGTAGCCGCTTGAACTGCAAAGTTCGTAATATATGTAGCAGAAATGACAGTTTTACTCCTGCGCTGTGTCAAGCTGTGATGCTTTTATTGCGAGGGCGAGATAAAGATGGAGATTTAGTAGATATAACGACACATTACCGATTTCAGTGCTTGGTGAGGTTAAAGTGCTTTATTTGACAAATCACAGAAAGCCACGTAATCTGTTTTTATACAGTACATCTTACAAAAACCCATTTTGGCCTCCCTAATTAAGTAAGTATTTTATTTCCAATAACTTTTTCTTGTTTTGTTTCCTTGATTTTCTTTCTTTTATATCTCAGAATTTTGATTTCATAATCCACAGAAACTAGTAGATTTGTTTTCTAGCAATTGGGACTTTATTTCCAAGTTAATGCGTTCTAGTGACTGCCAGATTAAATGATTTGCCACAGTTCAGTAGTTTAGTTATTTAAATACAAAAACTTTTCGTTGAATATTAATGAGAGGGGGCGGCGTCTACGGTTGGATCTGCCACCCAACTATTGCCGGTTCGAAACCCTTCGAGTAAAGTGTCCTTGAGCAAGACTCTGGTTCCCACATGCCCCCGGGCACCATGGCTTGACGCTGCCCACTGCTCCGGGGTTGTGTGCGTCACTTCACTGGGTTGTTAAATGCAGAGCAAAATTGTAATAAGGTCCCTAGTGGCCATATTGGCAATCTCACACGCTTAAAAGCAGAGTTCTATACGACCCCTGGTGGCCATATTGACAAACTCACCCACATTTTTACCCTTTTTTAAGTAATGTCCATCCAGCAACTTGACAATTTATTATCGGAAGATTTTCCCAATAGATTTAGTTGCATCGAAAAGAAGTGCATCACTGCCCATTCAGTAGACCCCGCCCCCTGGTGCTGATTGGCAGGTTCGGTGACCTTAGGAATTGACCTTGTGAATTAATTCCACTTTTTCTTTTGAACATCATGAACTCAATTGCTTATACATTCACATTTTTTCCCAGACTTTTCACAAATTATATTCCACAATTTATTTCAAACAGTCAATTAGACATCACAAACCGACTCCACTGGTCACCTGAACTGTGATGGTGCCTAAACCAGCCTTTAATAAATAATCCTCGTGGTTTATCGATTTAATCTGCACAAGGACAAGACTTTCCCTGAGCTGCAGAATGAAGCGTTCCGCACTTTCCAGTCTGTCCTTTAACTTTTTTTTAACTGCCAGTGGAAAATATGCAGTCAAACCCCTCGCGAGTCGGGAGCAGCACGTGAGCGACGGCGTTCGGATCATCTGGCAAACTCCGTCTTAACGGTCTTACGGAGATGAGCACTTTTAAAGCACAGTAGAAGTTTCATTTAAGCCTGATGGATTCCATGCCCCGCGCACATCAAAGTTCCCAACGGCGCTACGAGTCTCCCAGCATTTTCCACAGTCAGAAAGCAATCTCGCCATCTCTAATAAAAATAGGTGGACCTATTGGAGCAGAGATTCCTCAGTTTTACGTCTCATCCTCTTCCCAGATTGTTATCTCATTATGCGAGCGCTGTAGACGTGCGCTGTGAATCATTGAGCAAAGAGTTTTCAATTAAAAAGCAATAAATTATCGTTGGGTGACGATTGGAGCTGCGTTGAAGGCTGGTCTTCTTCTCGGCATCACATGATGGAGGTGTTCCTCAGGCCCATGTGATGCTGAGAAGAAGACCAGCCGTCAGTGCAGCTGGTGAACAGACGCCTTTCTTTCTCTCTCCTTCGCACTTCGTCACTCGCTTTCTTCTTCCTCCCAGGGAAACGAATATTCTTTTCTTTGATTTTCAGCTTGGCACCAAACGCACCTCTCCCCAGATGGGTAAGCGTCATGGGAGAGAAAGCGAAAGGCCGAGATCTACTGGAGGAGAACGTTGGGGATATTGTTGTGGATGGTCAGGTGAGAGAGAGAGGGAGAGAGGGAGATGCATAGAGACAGAAGTACAGTGAGAGAGAGAGATTGAGATTCAAAGAGGCAAAATACAGTAAGAGTGAGAGAGATTCAAAGAAGCAGAAATACAGCGAGAGAAAGAGAGAGGGAGAGATACAAAGAGGCAAAAATACAGTAAGAGTGAGAGAGAAACAAACAAATACAAAGGAGCAGAAAAACAGTGGGATGAAGAGAGAGAGAAATACAGTAAAAGAGAGAAAGAGAGAGAGATACAAAGAGGCAAAAAAACAGCGAGAGAGAAAGAAAGAAGCAAAAACACAGTAAGTGTGAGAGATACAAAGAAACCAAAATACACTGAGAGAAAGAGAGTGATACACAGAGGCAGAAATACACTGAGAGAAAGAGAGTGATACACAGAGGCAGAAATACAGTGAGAGAAAGTGAGTGATACACAAAGGCAGAGTTACAGTGAGAGAAAGAGAGTGATACACAGAGGCAGAAATACAGTGAGAGAAAGTGAGTGATACACAAAGGCAGAGTTACAGTGAGAGAAAGAGAGATACAAAAAAGCAGAAATACACAGAGAGACAGGGAGATGCAGTGAACGTATATAGAATAGATGATGTGGCACGTCAACATCAAGACGGCAAGTAGAGAGGCTACGGGACCAGAGACAGCGGCAGCCAGGTAGTCAGGACCATGGACAGCTCTCGGTCACAGGTGTGGGAGATCGGCTGATGGCGACGCGGCACAGGTGCTGCCGGCTTCCCAATCAATCAGGCCAGCATAAAAGCCAGAAGACTGAGCCAGAGAGGTGGTGGAATTCTTGATGGTGAATCGCGAGACTCTGGTTTTTGGTCTATTCTGTGAGTACGCTAAAGCTTCTTGAAAGTGACCTCGTGTCTCTGTGTTTCTAGAAGGACAAAGAACGCTGCCGTGGAGAGAGCAGCTGAGAGCAGGAATCTGAAAGAAGAAACTGAAAGGAGGAGAATTTTGTTTTGTTTTTCCCCAACCTTTTTTCCCTTTGAAAATAAAGACCTTTTTTGTGCTTCAGCCAACGCCTCATTTGTGCCGGAGATCACAATGAAGAGAGAGAGAGAATACAAAGACGCACAATATACAACAGGTACAATTAATACAATGTAAAAAAAACACAATAATTTACAAATTCACCTACATAATCGTTCAATAAAAAGGTAAACGGGAAAAACTGTTCACACGTGCAAAAATGTAAATACCGTAGTCATAAATCCAAAGTCAACTCCTTCTACAAGAGAAGCATTAAAAGCAGCGAGGAGTAAACATGAATGACTGAAGAAAAGGCTGTTTAACATAAAAGGACAGATAAGCGGCGTTATTGGGGTCTGCGCGCTGATGGATGTGAGGTCAGCGGGGGAAGTGGACAGGTTAAGATGCTTTAGGGGAGTGAGACGTGACGGAGAGAGATGAGGAATCAGACGGGCATCTGGTGGATTCCTGCGAGTGTTTGTAGGGCCCCTGTGGTTCTTCAGACTATAAATCCACTGCATGTCTTTAATATGGGCAGAATGTGCGGCGGAGGGGAGCTGAAGGATGTACGGCCATTACTCAGCGGCCCACATCTGAAAGAAAAGCTTGGCTCTCTTCTCTTACCCCGGCCCGTGAGCGAGGGTCCGAATCGGCCCAAGTGTGAAGAGGAACGTTTTTCACACTTGGTTCCATTTTTCAAAGGATCTCCTGAACCTCTGGCCACTGAACGCACTGCAGTGTTGGGAGGCTCGCTCATTATATTTCTATTCATTATTTTTTTATTTGTTTTATTCAGACATGTTTATTGAATTCTTAGCATGTTAGCGTTTTTTTTTTTAAAGATAAGGTATGTGACACACTTTGAACAAAACATGCAAATGATCGACATATTCCATATAGCATTATTGTATGCGGAATATAATACAATTAACGTTCCTTAATGTGACTACGGTGTGATGAAATAGTGTAGTATACTGTAACTCAAAATGTTAAAGGGGAAATCAGTGGGAGGATGGCGCCATCTGCTGTTTGTATTTATGTATGTGCGTATTGGTGACGTATTTAAATCTGCTATTTGTTGTTTGGAAAACAATTGCAGCATAAAATCTAGAAAAATTAGGGATTGCGAAAAGATCTTGGGTAAAAGTGAAGCCCTGTTGCGTCATTGTCCTGCTGTTAAATTATTATAGTTATTATTATTACTATTATTATTATCATCATCATCATCATCATCATCATTATTATTATTATTATTGTTATTGTTGTTGTTGTTGTTGTTGTTTTATTAATAATAATTGCTGTCAGTAAGAGTAAATACCCGTCGAAGCAAACTAACTTTATTTAATGCAATAGAGATATGCATTAAAAGAATAAAAAGGGGTTTATACGTTTTTTTAAACATGGTGTAATTCAAACCTTGCTTAATGAACGAATTAATGTACACGCGCGTGTGTGATCTGTTTTGTTTACGTATTTACGGTATTATTACGTATTTTACGGTATATACAATATTTGTTTACAGAACTGTCTACTAGAAAAAAACACAAACTCTAATTTTGTGTAATGGGCTGAAATGTATGAGTTTATTTTATTTATGTGTTCGTGCGGTTTATTTTTAATTATAATAACTAAACACGTTTCTGGGTATCTTTTCGTATATACGCGTACATTGCAATACTAAAGACGTAATAGCACTGCACGGAATGCGCGTGCTCGGCTCAGGCACGAGACGGACACCTACACGCGGGTCCTTCGGCTCTTCTGCATTGTTAAGACGAAACTCGCAGAGCTGCTGCTGGAGTTGCCGGGAGCTTGAGTTTAACGCGCAGAAAGCAACGTTTAAAACCCCGCAACAAACACAACACACACACATCCTCTCGAAACACTGATCGTGAAGGTAAGGCCGCGCATTGGGAAAAAAAACATCTGTTTAAAAGCCTCGAACGCAAATGTCCAGCTCGCGCTAGCCGCTAACGCAAAGAAAAAAAAATCCGCTCACGCAACTAAACAGCGATTAAAATTAAAATCTGTGATAGTCAATCCCGCCCTCGCGTTTACTTCTGCTCGTGATGCGCCGCCGAATCCGCGTATCGTCAGCTGTTATGTAAAGGCGGCGGAGGTGAGGAGATGCGCCGGTGGTCCTGACAATCCGGCCGAGATCAAGCTTTTAATACGTAAAGACGTTTACAGTCACGCCTCTTTACGTCACTCTGCGCGTTCGCTACGCACGCTTTAAGTGTAGTTTGTGTGAAACCAAGAATCATGTGTTATTGATAATCCACAGTCTAGTAAACATCCAAAGTCTGGATTATGGGAAGGGGGGGCTGAATTGTTAATGGACCTTTGTCTGGACTTCATTGTTCAGTCTGTTTTCAAGCAAAAGTCTAGATTTTGCACAATTTGTCAAATTCCCTTAATGTTGTTTGTGTGTGTTTGCTTTCATAGATGCCATCGGTGACCACGGGCGACAATGCTGTTCACTCCACCAGTCCGGATTTGGGCTCGGCGCCGTCTGAAGCTTTCAAGCAGGTCCTCAGCGTTCTGGAGAAGAAGCTGCGCAACATGGAGAAGAAAAAGGTGTGTGTATTCCCATGATGCGTGTGTGTCTTCTCTGTGCCATGTTTCATTACATTACATTGCTTTGTACTGATTTTTAGGTTTGTTTTCAACGCAAATTGTGCGACAACAAAATTCTCAATTATATGTTGGAATTTGCTTTTCGAGAACATTTTGTTGGTTGACTTACTGTCAAGAGAAATTTTCAAGAAAAAACATGTTTATCATAAAAACATGGGCTTCACGGTTATATATAATAGCATAGTATAGAGTTTTTTTTATTATACATAATTAGTGTTGCTACTCTAATAACATTTGAGGTGGGGACAAAATCGAATTATTATAATTATTAGATTTTTTTTTCTCTAGATTGGTGTTACATCTATAAAGCATTGCCACTTTTATTTTAAATGCAAAAATATCGCACAAATTGTTTCAAATCAGTTGGGAAAATTGATTATTGTATGTTTTGCAGTCAGACCCAGTTTACAATAATGCCCATTTACAGTTTTAAAATTATTATTTTTTAAATTTATATGTGCATTTCTATATACTTAATTTATATATGCATTACTATATGCAAGTCAAATACTGTTGTGTTCTACTGATGTTGTTTTTGCTGGAATATTATAGTCTACATTCTACCTCGACCTCGAAGTATTCACCATGTTCCAGCAATAAATCATAAACTTTTATTCAGGAGTGAAAATCTGCCTTTAAAATATCAAGATTTGCATTTACTTTTGTATTAATCATTTATTATCAACTGATATGACAAAATGATCATGGCAATTCGTTTAGCCCGATTGCCCGGTAAATGCCTAAAGGAAAATGTAATGTCCACTGGATTGAAGAAAATATGGAGGCCTATACTATGCATAAATTGAAATCTTAGCATTGCAGTCATTCTTCACTGTTTTTTGTAGAGCAAGCTAGATGATTACCAGACCAGAAAGGACAAAGGAGAACGCCTGAACCAGGATCAGCTGGTAATAAATGATGGAGCATCAGCTGCTATGGCATTACGTGTTCAGTCTAAATGCTGCCTTGTTTTTTTGGTTGCAGGAGGCTTTGTCTAAAGCCCCAGAGGTGGCTCACAACTTGGACTTTGCGCGTGAACTGCAGAAGAACTTTGCCGCTTTAAATGTGGAGGTCTGTATTTGGACTACAACATACACTGTTGTGTATGTTTATTAAAATATTGTTTTGTTATTAAGCAGTCAGTTGCAGCGTAATTGTTAAAAAAATTGGATCTTCTAATCAGATGGTTGCAGGTTCAAGTCCCTAACCAGCCGAACCCGAGCAGGCTTTGGAATGTCACTGATAAACAAGGATCTACTGTCTTTTAATTTTGACACATTTAAGATATTCACACTTTTGCCAAGCCTGTTGTATCTCTAAAGCAGAGTATTCTGATTGGTTGCCGACGGACCTCGTCAAGTCTCATTATCATAAAGTTACCTGAATCCAACTTCCTGAAGGACTGCAATGCTTCTGGATGATCTTGTAGCAGACTTCAATTCATTTACCAGTACTGTATTTACAACGAATATAAGCACCCCGTTTTTCAAAATTTTCAAAGATTAAAAGCATGCAGGGTGCTTATAATAGCCTATTTCAAATATGCGCAGTAAAATATAATATAAGCGCAAATTTTTCCTTATTTCAAGTCAGGAGCAATCCTAGGCAAACATGCATATAAGCTTGTATTGGCTCAATAACAGAAATAAAGAAACATTAGCCACGCCGCAACACTTAAAAGGGACAAAATAACACGGGAAGAAGCAAGATTATACTAAATACAATCATTAATATTTGAATAGACAAACCATCGTGCAGCCTGTAGATTCGTGCTAGCGGCTGAAGCAAGTCCATAAGAACGCAAAAGCTTCGGAGCAGAAAGAAAACTTTCTTTTGGAATTTAAATTTTTCAGGGTGATGTTTATATTCGCGTAAATATAGTATTAAACTTCCACTGTTAAATGTTGTAGAGGGGGAAGAGTTGTAGAGACTGAAACAAAAAAGACTGAAAATAAAAGTCAGGTTTGTTTCACACGTGTAGTGTTGAAGTTTGCCTGCTGGATCTAAAGTGCAGTGGGTTCTTTCGTAGATTCAGAAGACGGTGAAGAAAGCCACGCGGCGGGAGCAGCTCAAGAGGGAGGAGTCGGAGCGTAGGCGCCTGAAGGCCGTGCTGGAAGTGCAGTACCTGCTGGAGCGGCTGGGAGAGGAGAGCGTGAGGCGAGACCTGACGCAGCCCGGAGAAGACACTCCTTTACTCACAGAGTCACAACTCACCGGCCTGGACCACTTCTACAAGCTGATCGGACCCCAGCGGGACTACAGTGTGAGGTGAGGACGCTTCCGCTCAAACAGTTGCACGTGTTTACCAAACATTTTGGACTGTAGGTTGCCTGAGCAGTTTGAGGAAGCGTCCGTCCATCTGTGGGAGCTTTTTGAAGGAAGGGAGAAACCAGTGGCTGGATCCACATGTGAGTGTCCAGGATGATTTCCAGAAATTTGAATGTGTATTTTAGCAAGTTTGAGTGATTTTTCTCAAGGCTCCTCTATGGTTTCCACGACATCACTTTAAAACGCAACCGCATTACTGCAACAGCAAGGTCAGCTCATGTCATGCATTCTTCAGTGGCGCTGAAAGTGTGTTCACTCCACTTGCCAATGAAAGAAAAGTTTCTCAACTCTCACGTGCATTAAAAATGACATTACGTGACACAAAGATAACTCAAAAATTACAAAAATAAATAAATCAAATGTTGATTACTGTAAAATAATATTGGTGATTGGTCGTTTTTCACCATGTTGAAAACTAAATTCTTATCAACTGATTTTATTTTTGATTGCGTGAAATACCGTAAATGCAGTTAAGTTTAGCGCGACTTCAAAATAAAATGAATAACTAATTACCCTTGCGCAATTTACTAGCACAAAAAAATCACTAAGCAACTGTGTTGCATTATGAATAGATCTTATGTGCGCACACACAAACAGCCCAAAAATTATGCCTGGAAAAAAATTATGTATTAATATTTTTTGGGAAATAAAATAACTTTAATTACTAATAGTTACTAATATTAACTCAATATCTCCAAATACTAGGATTAGTAAATTAGTGACAAATACTTACAAATGTTGTGCTAAATATCTTTATGTCCATTACATTCAAACAAATTCCAGCAGTTGTGCAACGATCATCTCAAAGATAGTGGGGGTCTAGAACTACTAGCACTGTTTGTTTTAGGGGTCGAGCATTACATAACCACATTTTTAGTGGAGTAGAATCTGAGAGTACACAGGGTCCGTCCCTCGCTCGGCCCCTCGATATGAATGCTGCAGCACACTGTGGCTGTCCGGGACGCATTAGGTGCGGAGAGCTTCATGCTGACTTGTGACCCGTGTCAGTAACTGGGCAGGAGGCCAGCAGTGCGCACAAAGCCACTCCACTGGAGATTCCATGATGGACACGGCGAAGAAAGTCCTAGAATCAAGTGATTTTTTTTTTTATCAGTTCCAAACATATGAGTGAGCGATAAGCGGAAAAAACAATATCGTCGGATTCAGTGTTTTGCTCAAGTACACCTGACAGTCTGGAATTGGAACCTAAGCCTGAAAGTTCAGCTTGTGATCACTTATAAATTTAAATATAGATTAGAAGTTGATGTTTTTACTGCAACCTGTACAGTGGTACCTCTACTTACGAAATTAATTTGTGCTGAGGGCAGTTTCATAAGTAGAGACACATTTAACATGTAGAGATCTTAATCTGTTCCAAGCCCCCCAAAGTTTAGACAAAATTGTTTTAGTAATGACAAAATATTGGTAATAACTGTAACACAGTGGCATGTTAAAAAACCAAGCTCTCGTGTTTCACGCGAAACTCATGGATGCTAGCGTTTAAGAAAATACTTGCTTAATCGTCTCTGCAACATTTGCTGAACGTATCTTGAAACAATTTTGTAACTAGAGACAATTTTTCTCAAAACACAAAGCAGTTTCTTCATAACTCGAATCTTTTAATAAGCGCAATTTAAAGATGCATGAATAACACTTCTATGAGTGTCCCGATTCAAATTTTCAGGATCAGCTGATTTTAGCTACTCGTAAAAAAAAAAAGACATGCAAACCAAGTAAATTGTGATTCCTGTGCTTCGTGAAGACAAAACCCTCAAAGAAACCCTGGACAAGATGCTGCAGTGTGGCTACTTTGACCGCGCTCAGACACATCAGAACGGCGTGTGCGAGGAAGACACAGGCACTGCTGCGGCCGAGTCGTCGGAGCCCGAAGACCTCCCGACAGAGCCAGGTAAGACCCCTAAGCTTCACTGAAGACCACCACACACTCATCACGCCTCTCACACTCTTCCTCAGAAGCGTCCGTTCCAGAGTACACGGAGCCAGTGGAAGTGGAAGCAACGGAGGTGAGCAGGCCTTTTTTTATTGTAATCTGATGACTTATGTACACATTTTTTCACATCTTATCTGCCACACGAAGCTCAGAAATCCATCGGAATGTGCAGAATGTGGATTTGGAACTGGCATTGTGTGAAAAAATGATTGAAAATAGATGTTTGTTGCGATTCTATCTTATAACCCTCACAGTCAGAAAAATACAAACCGTAGTTACACAAATATAAGCGCCCACCTGATGTTCAGGCTTAAAAGAATAATTACAAAAAAAGTGTTTTTCTTTCACATTTCAGGTTAAATTACGGTAATTTTCTTTCTCAAATTTTTTTATTTAACAAACCTAGCTTGTGACTTCAATGTACTTTGTACTTGAATACTCTTGTTGTCATAAAATCTCCTCCCAGAACTCTTAGCGGCTCACTCCAGGGGCTCCCATGAGCCTTTGCACACTGGTCTTTGTCAGACATAAATATCAGAACATTATTGTTTTGTTCTGTGTGGCAGACTGAGCAATTTGATCGTGTTTGCTCCCGTCATTTGAGTCCAGCATTCTTCGTTTTGAACTGATTAACTACATTTAAAAAAGGGGGTTCTTATACGGTAAATAAATTAAATGTTTGAATTCTAATCAACATCTAATGAAACTGTTGTGTTTAGTTTGTGAACAGGCAGTTTATTCCGGAAGCCGTGTACAGCAGTAACGACGCCGAACAAGCAGCAGAGTGGAATCCCAGCTCACAGGTAATGATGATGCGCTTCCTGTTTCCTGTGTGTGCTTTCCCACACTTCATAGTGTGCTTGTTGTTGCCAGGCCATGAGCGCCCTACAGCAGCCCACCGTGGCTCTGAGTCCAGCTCTGGTCAGCTCAGAACCACACGCCATGAACACGGCTCTCCCAGCCCCGGCCACAGACCCAGTGGTCCGCAAGCAGGTGGTCCAAGATCTCATGGCTCAGATGCAAGGCACTTTCAACTTCATGCAGGTAGAGCGGAGGGATTCTCGTTTTGCACGTTGCGCTTTTGACACTGGTCTTGCTGCAGGACTCCATGCTGGACTTCGAGGGTCCGCCATTAGATCCCGCCATTGTGTCAGCGCAGCCCATGAAACCCGCAGCGATGGTCTGCCCGCCAGGTGGGTGATTCTGTCCGCATTTGTTTGTTTAGTGTTAGTCTTTTAATAATTTCACAATTTTTCACTTCATCACTAGTCCTCAACTGTTTGTCGTAGAAACGCTGTTTGACTTTATTAATGTCGAATCATCTTCCGGGCTGTTTGTCATCTCGGAATTTATTTTTTTGCACTTTTTCTTGAATTTAACTTTTTTCGTCAATTTTCCATCAGCTTTTTTTTTATCTGTTATTCTTTAAGTATACGTTTTTTAGGTATAAATATAATAATAATAATAATAATAATAATAATAATTTATATTTAGTTTAAGGTCCATTTTAACTGCCTTTATTATACTTAATACATAATATACTTATATTAAGTTCAAGTTCAGTGCATTTTTATGGCACTTTTCAGTTAAAACTGTCTCAAAGCGCGTATTTTTGCACTTATACTTATAATTTTTTTTTATTTAAAAAAAATAAGGAAACAAGTATAAATAGGAAATTTGCCAACTTTTTTGCCAAAGTTTCAACTTTTTATTTGTCATGAAGGTGTTTTATACATCCCATGTAAATACATGCATATATAAATACGTGCTTGACTTAGAAAGACTTTACATTTAAACAAATTGTCCTTTGTGTGTTTTCCCCGTTCTCTACAGACATTCTGAGACAGTTAAAACTGTGAAAAGCGCCTTACAAATACTCATTATTATTATTATTATTATTATTATTACAGAATCCAGACGTTCCCAACACAGCGGCCTTCCTGTCCAGACAGAACCGCCGGAAGTAAGCTCATCAGCAGCCGACATCTCTTACTGCTCATTGGTCTTATTGGGGCTATTATTTCCCTCCAGATGGTACCTGGTTCCAAAGAGATGTTTTCGATGACGTCACCTCTCTTTCAGCCTCCTCACGCCTCTGAGCCAAGACTGCAGTCGGACTCAATGGAGCCCCTTCAGGTAACACGCGGTACTACACTGGCTGTGTGTGTGTGTGTGTGTGCGCACGCACTGTGGTGATGTAGGATGTCCACCCTAGGTCTCTATGCCCCTGTCGTCCGAGCTGCCCCCCACCCCTTCCTCTCAGCCCCAGGCCTACCAACCCGCCACCAAACCCCTTCACAGTGGCATCAACGTTAACGCAGCTCCATTCCAGTCCATGCAAGCGGTAGGCCTCCAACCGTCCACCCCACCCCCACCATTCTGCTTCTCTTCCTCCATGCCGTGCCACTGGCTTGCTTTGTCTGTCTGTCAAACGAATGGAGCGATAAAAACCTAGCCTAGCGGACAATGTCAGGGACAGGAAATGACCAAATCATACTGGTTGTGTGGCCATGTTAGAGTGTGTCGTCTTCTCATCAGGTTTTCAATATGAACGCTCCAGTGCCTCCAACCGGTGAATTGGACTCTCCGAAAATCCCTGGCCAGTTTCCGAGTGGTTACGGGCAAGGCTTTACCACACAGGCCGCGGGTTCAGCCGAGCAGCAGGACGTTCCTCCAGACCCTCTGCAGTCAGGTGACCCAGTGCTCAATCACGGTCTTATTCTGGTTGTCTTCACACCGCTAGACGGACTTTTATTTTGAAAGGGGACTTTGTTTGTCTTGACCAATGAGAGATTGGGGCGGGGCCTACAGCATCTCCAAGTTAAGCTGCTTTCAAAATTCCAAAAGTTTGAAAACGTGCAATTCGTCATGCACATTTTTGGTAGAAATTAAAACGGCAAGAACTGGTTTGTGTATAAAATTGCATATAAATACGAAAAAAATACGAACTTTTTTTTTAGAATTCATTGTACACCTAACAATGTGATTGGTTTATTTATTATTGATTTATGATTCGAAAATGTTAGGGATATATTCCCGTTTCCCCTATCTCACTAATTCTCTGTGTGGTGGATCTTGCCGTCCTGAAACGTATTCTAGAAATAAAGACTTCAACACAGGGTTTGTGAAATCAGATGAGTCTGGGAAGTGCCCAAATCTTTCTCTCCTCGTTCTGCCTTCAGTCGCTCTTTGTTCCGTCTATCAAATCCGTCTACTCCCAGACCCCAGTTTATTAAAAACTATAAAGCGTAGCAAAGTTCAGCAGCATTAGCGAATCACAGCGCGTCACGTCAGAGTGCTAGAGAGAAACAGTTTCACTCCCCAACTGTCAAGGTTTTCTCACATTCGAACAATGGACTCACACATTTAAGCCGAAAGTTAGGAAGTCCAGCTGTTAGAGGAGTTAACGCTTCAAACTAAGATAAGGAGCAAAGCAGAGAGCCCTTTGTTCACACTTCTTCACACACACATAGACATGCCTATACATACAGAAAATAAGATAGAAAATGATAATAATGAATTAATTAAACCACCACGAGCATTGAAAGCTTAATAAACTCAACAGAAATGTAATAGATGACACTTATATTTTGTGCTAACTGATGCTTTTGCTCGGACTCCTGCTAGTCGGGCCTTTCCATTCAGCAGACCAGGGGATTGCGTCTGCGGGGGGGCACCAGGGCGCGGCACAGCAGACCACCGGACCGGGCAGCGGGTTCGGCCGGCCAGCACAGTCTTACTACAGCAACAGAGCCATGCCTCGGACCGGACCCCGAACCCCCCGGGGAACTCTGAACGGCTACCGTGGACCATCCAATGGCTTCAGAGGTGAGATGAGCTTCACAAACACCACATGGAGTGAACTGGGTCGAACGTGATTCTTGTTTTTATGTTTTTAAGGGGGATATGAAGGCTATCGCGCGCCATTCCCCAACACTCCCAACACTGGATACACGCAGACTCAGTTCAACACTCCTCGGGATTACTCCAGCAACACTTACCAACGGGTAACGTTCCATTTCACCCATCTGTAGATCCACGGAAGCGTGAGAATTCAGCCACATTTCTGCTCGGGTTAAAGAACTGGAACATCCTAAAACACACCAATAGAATAAACTTGACTCTGCTTATTTGGGCCAAATCCTAAAATCCAAAACCAAATCACACGCCCAACAGTCTCTCTTTTACTTAAAAGCTGTCACTACACATAAGGCATTTATCAGCATCAGCAATGATCTTCTGTGTTTTTATGAATATGAGCAGAGATCAATACAGACGAAAACCTGGACCTATAATATAATATATAAAGTTGCACTTTCAATAATTGTGCTGTATGTTTGTGTTTGGAACAATGGTGTTTAATCTTATTTTAATGTTACTTCTCGTCTTGTTTCGCCAAAAATTGAAACCACATATTTTGGAGGGGGGGGGGGGGTCAGACACTTTATTGGACCAAACTGGTTGTGTCTCAATGTGGCCCAATTAAGCGGAGTTGACGGTATATGGTTAGTTATAGCTACATCATAAGGACAATAAAAAGTTAAAATAAATCATCTAAAGTTTGTAATTACAGCAGATTCAGAATAATCAAACCATCTGCTTATTCTGTCCAAAATCCCGAACTAATTCCCCGATATATTAGCCTTATATTGTTTGCTTGTTTGATCCAGCTTTCTGCTTAAAAGTCGCCCGTTTGTTGACCTGTTTTCCAAATGTAGATAATATACCGTAGTCACATTGAGCAACTTGGCAGACGTGTGACTGAGAAATTGGAATTAGAACTACGGCTGCACGATATTGAAAAAATATGCGATATTGCTGTGGAATATTGCGATAACGATATTGCTTGCGATATAACATATTCCCCTATTAAAAAAAAAAAAAAAAAAACATCTAAAAAGTAAAACTACTGATGACTAAAATGACACTAAAATAAACGGGCAATATGTTTTTAATCAAATTTAGCTTAATTTTGGCTAAAAACTGTCTAGCAGGAGGCAAACATTAAGACTAAAAACCTCAGCAGATATATTGATTTATGATTATTACCAATAGACTTGCAATGATAAAATGCATTGCTCTCAAACATTACAATTCATTCACATACAATATAAACATACAATCATCAAGATCAACATAAGCATCTTTTAAACAAAATGTGTCCTTGCCTTCCCTGCTTTTAAATACTAATAAATAATGCAAAATATTAAACAAAGTGTAAACAAAGTGAATTAAATTAACTGTTCAAACCTTACAACCGTACAATCACCAAGACTGTCTTGAAATTAGCCTCTTTCAAACTAAATATGTTCTTGCCTTGTCTGTTTTTTTTAATAAAATGGAAAACACAAAACAGTTTTATGCCGGATATTTTTCAAACATATCCAGCCATGTTTGTTTATTGCAAATAAACCACTTTTGCATTGATCCGCTAGTTCAATTAACATTGCGATATTTTGAACTGTTTGCGATATGGGTTTTGCGCGTCCCATTATCGCGCTAACGATATTTTTCCGATATATCGTGCAGCCCTAATTAGAACCACAGACCTGGCTATCTGAGCACGAGTTTCTGGTTTGAATGCTTGATCTCCGGGTTGTTGCGTGTAAGAACATTATGGCGGGTGTTTTTCAGGATGGCTATCAGCCGGGCTTCAAGCGTGGAGCGGCTCCAGGCCCTCGGGGTGTCTCTCGGGGTAACGCTCAGGCCCTGCGCTCCTAAAGGACTTTCACTCTGAACATTCATTTACTGAGAATGTTTCCCCCTGCCCATGTTTCTACTCTGTGGTTTTTATTTCTTCCTCCGGCTTATTGGCTCCGAGTAAGCCCACTTTGATAGTTTTAATACACTAATGTGTTTTACAGAGAGCACTGAACACCCTCAGTGTCGGGAGTTTTTTCAGCCAGATTCATGTTTAAAACATAGATATTCCTGTAAACTTGAAAGTTTTTCATTAATTTATTTTTTTTATAAAAGAAAATGCAAAACTATTCCAGCCGCAGTGGGTGTAATCCCTGAGTGTATTGCCCCCCCGCGTCCCCCCCGTACTCGCTTCTCGCCGCTAAATTGTGGGAGCTACGGCTTTCCATCGCCCCGTCGGATTTGAAGAACTGCTTTCCTTTGTGTGCTCATGTCACTCCTCGAGAGAATGTTTCAATAAAAACGTGTTGCATTACCTGCTTGTCTGCGCGTGATGGTCTTCTCATAAGCCCCTCCTCCACTGATCTGATCCCGCCCTCCACTCCGCCCCCTGCATCAGCTTTACCGGAAAGATTTGGTGCGTCTTCACCTGCTGAGAAGGTAAAATTAAATTAAACATACACACGAAAAAATGCATTCTTCATTCAATTTATGCTTAAAACCTGCTCGTTTTAAAATGGTATCAACGTAAAATTAAAAAGAGTGTGTGCGTGTTTTATTCGTATAAGTAACATACAGTTCATACATAATGTAAATAAACATTTTTTTTTTGTATCAAATTGCAAATTGCATTTTTAAAGTATCAAATTGCATACTTTAATAATTATAAAATCGCATTACTTAATATTTAAATACAGTGTGGTGTGAATAAATTAAAAAAAAACTGTTTTTCAATATACATTTGGAGTAATATATCGTAGCTATCCTCTCTCTCTCAAATACTATAATAGTCACCTCTCATATATGTATATATATTTTATATATATTTTTATACTTCTTTTAATCATAATACAAATCATATACTATAATGGGGTTCCTTAGCTTTAATGGATTCCTTAGCTTTACTCAATGTTAAACTTTTCTTTTATAATAAACTTTATTTAACCAGGTAAAGGAACCAATTGTGATCAAGGTTTCTTACAAGAGTGACCTTTTTTTTTT
>CM051504.1:15722662-15778473 GCA_028031935.1 Paedocypris micromegethes
CACACACACACACACACACACACACACAATGTGAATGTCTCTGTCTATCCAGATTGCTCACTCGATTTATAACGGACCAGCTATTTGATAAATCCTTTACTGGGAATAATGTAATTAGGTCATTAGAACGTTGCGATATTTTAAAACGCAAGCGTCGTGCGCGTTGTCAAAGCGGATAATGCACATAATGCAGTAGCGTGTTGTGACATACAAGCTAATTTGACTAGCCGTTCTGACAGTCGTATCTAACATCGATTCACCCGGTTCATGTGTATCGGCAAAGACGCTGACGTGGATATAATGACAGGGTGAATTATTACACTTACAGGGTCAGATTTCTAGAGCTATCTTCGGTGTTTTCTGCTTCCTTTCATTACCGCTGGCTTCCTGGCTGACCGCTATGTTGGTCTGATGATGATGATGATGATGGCTCAGAGGGGCAGATTCTGAGCAGCGAGCGAGAGATTTAACCAACTAACTAGAGCAGCGGAGCAAAACAAACCGTATGTCCACGTAGATCAAGCCTAGCGCGAGACTCACTCATTGTAGTGATGGATGCAATACACTTATCCGCTAGAGGGCGTAATATTGCTCAAGCAGATGAATCTGCGATGAAAGACATCGGAGTGAAGATGAATTTAGGTGTTTTTATGCATTTTAATTGGCATTTATTTATTACATATTTTTGTTACATTTTGTTTTGATGTTTCTCAATCTAGGGAACTATAATTATTACTACAATGCTGACTAAACATTTTTTTTTTAAGTTTTAAAAACGTCAAAATGTCTACCGTTAATTTATACAGTTTGAAGAAGTTGAGATTTAGATTCAAAATTAATCGTAACGCCTGCAATTATGATATTTTAAATACACATGAATATTGGTAAACTAATTTACTCATAACGACTAAACGTTTACAACACGCCCATTTTGTCCTTTCATGAAAGCTACATTCCTTTCTCGTACTTTGTTTCTACGAGAAGCGCTTACAACAGCCGGTTATTTGTTAGAGCGTCGCCATGTGGACGACATACGAGCACACATACCTTTAAAGTTAAATAATCTACGAACGAGAAAGTTCATATTGGCATATACTGTACTATTCCGTATTATTTAATTTACACCTTTGTTGAGCCAACCTTGGTACCAATTCAAAACATTTTACAAACATGAACTTACACCTCTCTCTATGCACTCTTACCTGTATGGATTTTGACCCGTTTAAACTAAAACTTAAAAAAAAAAAATCTGGCTTTTCGCGAGACTAAAACAGTCTCTAAGTTTAGCAACTCTATTGGGACTTTTACTACACCGACAAACCAGAAGTTGTATGTCGAGCTTACGTCACTTCCTCTTCTACTTCACTTCCTCTCCGACTCGCTTCGGTCTTTCTCTTTCCTCGCTCGCTAAGCCGCCATCATGGGTCGCATGCACGCTCCTGGGTACGTGGATTTTTCGCTTCCAACCCTGCCGATTCCTCTCACACTGGCCGTAGTTCGATGCATATAGCGTTTCATAACACGTTTAACTTGAGAAAATGAAGCTTGGTGCGTTTTTAAAGTAGAGCGCGATGTTTTCGTATTCGTTAAGTCCGTGAGGCGCGACGGAAGCACATGTGAAGTGGCTGATGCTGCCACACAACACGCGTAAAATCGGTTGCTTGTGCGATGAATTGTGATTTTATAAAAAAAAAAAAAAAAAGTATTATTTCGGTGTACCGTTCACCTGTACGGATAGTCTCAAACGCATGTTCTTCTGCTGCATGTTTTGGCCTTTTTGGCTTTGATGCTGTAACTATTAGCGACGGCTCATATACTCTCTGGTTAATATGTAATTAAATGTGCTTTTTTTGTGTTTTCCCACCACAGCAAGGGTCTGTCCCAGTCAGCACTGCCATATAGACGAAGTGTCCCCACTGTGAGTTTAATCATCTTTTCCTCATATGTAGGATAATGCCATGGATATTTTAAGTGTAACTGTTCACTTGTCTTTTTCAAATGATGTAGTGGCTCAAGCTGACATCCGATGACGTCAAAGAGCAAATCTTCAAACTTGCCAAAAAGGGTCTGACTCCCTCTCAGATTGGTGTGTATTTTAATTTCACAAACTCTCACTACTTTTTCTTGATTGGATCATTTTGGTGCTATTATTTTCGTTTAAATGGCTATTCAAAAGGTGCTGAAATCGAATATTTTGAATGGTCATTTAGTTTGATTTGCAATGTTTAATAGGCATGTCCCGGTCTCATTTTCTGACCAATAGACGAATTTTTTTTGGCTGAAATGTCAATGAGTCAAACAAGCACAAACTCAAAATACACCTGGAGTAAAGCATTTAAATGAGTGTTCACTCTCACACTATAACTTACTGTCTTTTCAGACGTGTCTTACAGTAAGTCTTTGTTGTTTGCTGATTTACCTAGATTTTGCTTTCATACATCTGCTGGTAGTCTGATTCTTAATCTTTAAAGTTTGAACAGGTTTTGGCTTTCCACACTGCCAAATTGTGCCTCTTCAGCACTAAATGCCAAGTCATCCTTTAACGTTTCATGTCTTTTGCTCTCCATCAGGTGTGATCCTGAGGGATTCCCACGGTGTTGCCCAGGTTCGTTTTGTCACTGGCAACAAGATCCTCCGAATCCTGAAGTCGAAAGGTTTGGCCCCCGACCTGCCCGAGGATCTCTACCACCTCATCAAGAAGGCCGTGGCTGTGAGGAAGCACTTGGAAAGGAACAGGAAGGTAAAAGACACAAACCTTAATATACACTAATGATCAAGCCCAGATCAAGAGCAATTTAAGCACCAAGAAATCAGACTTTCTAATACATGTATCTTGGTATTTGGATGGTGTTTGCCAGGTTAAAAACTTTAGTCACCTTATGATATCGATTTGAGTTTCCCTTTTTATTAGGCTTTAAATTAAATGCAAAATTGTTATCTAATTTGCCAGTAGTAACAATAATAATAATTGAACCTTTATTAGTCCCTCAGTGGGGACATTTTATATAGCCATGTATTCTAAGCTGGCTTAAAAAAAATCTAACTAATTAAATTTAAAGTTTGTTTTCTCTTCTGCAGGATAAAGACTCCAAGTTCCGTTTGATTCTGGTTGAGAGTAGGATCCACAGACTCGCTCGCTACTACAAGGCCAAGAGAGTTCTCGCTCCCAACTGGAAGTAGTAAGTGTTGCTCTTTTTCTGTAGTGATCTTTACTCAACAAATGCACATTTCATTGTCCTGTTCTTATTTGTGAGAATTGAGATATTTCTAATGTGCGAGATAATTGCTGGAGGTAAATTAGCAGTTTGGCTGCCCGTGCCAGCGCTGCCAGTCCCCTTCACACACACTTTCACCTCACACAACGCGTCTTTCACAAGTGTTTGACACTGACCTTGTGTTTTTCATCCACAGCGAATCCTCCACAGCTTCTGCACTGGTGGCATAATTTTCCAGTTTTTGGGCAAATAAAGATATTTGGATCAATTAAGTTTGTCGTCACGTGGTCTTGTGTGTGTGATCAGATTTTGTCAGTGTATTTAGTAATCAACTCTTAAACTTCATACGTTTTTGCCAAATTGCTTGCATTTAATTTGTAGATGCAGGCTTTTCTTCTTTTTTATTGTTTTTTATGAAATGGTATTTTCACTTTTAAATTAATTTATGAATTATGTAAACGCAAAAAAAAAAATCTAAATCTAAGATTAGATTAGATCTAAATCTAAATAATCTCCCTTCACCTCTCCCAGTTTGTCAACCTGTGGTCAGCTCCTCAACACCAAGGTCGTGGGGTCAATTCCAAAGAAAATCCCAAATCTGTCCGTTAAATGCAAGTTTGCACTTTACAAAGTGTAAATTGAGTGTTTCCCTGAGAAGTTTGGTGGATGTGTGATATTGGTGTGTGTCTCCTCGACAGGAGATCTAGAGATTCGCTCATGTCTCGTATGACTTTTAAAGTGGATTCGTGACTAGTTCAGAAAATCATTGGCACCATTCCAAACACTGACCAACACCCTGGAATGGTGGCTGGCCAATCAGAGCTGCACGAGAGTTTGCAACACCTATGGTCATTTTTGCATACTCAGTCTGCCGAATCGTGGTTTTCGACTGTGGGAGGAAACGAGACCTGGAGGAAACCCATGAGAGCTTTACACCGATAAACCCCACACTTCATCGTGGCTACATGTTCTTCCACTAGAGGTCAGTGTTGGTTTGTTTCATTCCACTTTTGGAACCTCAATTTTTCAATTGCTCTGTGTTTGCAGTGTGTTGTCATGGCTTTTGGTGTTTAATAATTTTCCCAATAAGAAAGGCAAATGGAACATATTTTCTCCTACGAGAGAGCGAATGTCTCACTTTGCTTTTCATCACAGACACCTTTTATGCACATTAGTTGGAATATTTCTGCTTAATTACTGGCGTGTGATTTAAAGAGTCATCTCACCCCGCGAGAGCAGGTGATGTGAAGAACATCTGAAAAGCAGCGAGGGCCTATTGTGAGGCAGGCGCATAACTCCATTTCAGTTTGATTAAATATCATTCACAGCTCGGAAAGGTCACGGAGATCATGAGGAGCATTTAATCCTCTGATGAAAGGGAACAACTTTTCCACAAAAAGCCACTTTCAAAAAGTCAGAACGGACGTGCTTGCCATGCAAAAATGATGTTTGGGCTGTTTAGAAGGCATTTGTAAACGCCTGGTGGCTTGTGTGTGTCACCTTGCAGAGGCGAGGAAACACTGCAGAGATGCGCAGGACTGCAGCCTGCAGCCCTTCACTCAGTGTTTACCTCTGCTCACAGCCTTCTACGTGTAATGGCATTACAGAAAGCCCCTAATTCAAACAAGCTTATTAGCCGGACATATGGTGCCGTATTCAGATGGACGGATGAGCCGCTGTCTGCTCTCTGTTGCCGCCCTGTCGGGTCAGACAAGTTGATAAGGGCCCAACATGGCAGTAGTAAAGCCTTCATAGAGCCAGTGGATCAAAAACGTTCTGGATTTAATCAGTCGTGTGAACCGCTGTTAGGGATGAGAACCTGCAGCCTTAAGTTGCAAGCCCAACGTCCAACCACTAGACCACAACTGCTCCATAAAAGTGGCTCGAACCCTCGGTTAGCACCGACTTTAATAGCAGTTCACAGGCTACAAAAGGTCAATGGCTGACACTGGTGTTAATGGTTTTAAATTATTCTTATTAAGAGTTTTTATTATAAACGTGCATAAAAATGAGTCTAAATGTCGACTCTAGAATTTTGAATTTTAAGCATTTTCACAAAATTAAGTGTTTTGCACAGATATTAAATTAACAGTACCAACTTGTTTTTGAAACAAAATTGGAAAATGAAAGTGTTAATATTAATACATTTAAATGTACTAAACTGATTCATCCATCAGTACTTTTAGATGTGAGGTCAACTTCAGGGCGTAATACGCAAAGCAATGATGGATAACGGTTTTCTTCAATCCAGTCAGGCTCGAGCTAAAATATTTATACAGCTCGGAAGAGTTTGATGTAGAACGACTCCAGTGATTTATTTAGTCGCCGAAGAACGAAGTGCAAAAACAGAGTGTGTGTTGAGGATAAAGGACACATTTGTAATGTCTTGTACAGTGAAAATGGTTCAGAAACTCACCAACATTCCAGGCTTTCATCCCAGATAAATCCCAGTTCGGTTAAACATGACTGTTGGCTTGTTCAGCGTCTTTCGGTTGAGATGTTGCTTCAAGATAAATTTCATTCATAAAACAATAAAGGTCAAGGGATCAGGTTTTATAGAACCACATCTAAAAACATTGTTGTACTTAAGTAAGGAAGAAAAACAGTTGATTTATCTATTCGTTTCTTTCATCGAATTTCATGCGTTCCTGGATAATCATGACATGACAACACAAACTTGTCACAATTTGTTGCTATGCGATCTTGCACTTTTGTTTTTTGTTGTATTTTTTGTTGTCTTTTTTTCAGTTTATTTATGTTTGGTGTCTTTTTTGCATTTGTTTTTGTTGCTGAAATCAGAAAAACTTTTGGTTGTGGAATTAATCAATCGTATTGTAAACCCAAGATATTGCCAAAAACGGACTCGAAATTGACTTATGAGGTTGGACAGTCAAAGTCAACATTTCAATTAGAGTAAAATTTGAATGCAAAACATAGACCAACTTCTTCCAACAGGTATAATGTACATATATGCAGATGCCGTATTATATTGGCATGTTTACAGCCATGTGGTTAGAGTCAGTGTTTGAACATTAACTCAAGTGAAGATTTTCTACCAGCTCTTGAGTGAAAGTTAATATTAAGTTAAATAGCCTGTTGGCTAGTAACAGAGAGCATGAGAGGTAATAGACTACAATGACATCCACATTTTGTATTGGGAAAACGCCTGTATGCTAATCTATAGACTCTATATTACATGCACACATACAATCATAATCAGTTATACTATTTGTAAACAAATGCAATTTTCCAGCAATTATTCATAATTTGTTTTAAAATGTTACATTTTTAAAGAGATAATAAACTTTTTAGGTATTAAATTAAATTCACCTGTTGCCTATTATTATTCTAATTAGTATTATTGTGGGAGATTATACAATTTGCATATGTTGGGAGGGGCCACAATAGTTTTGGCGCCAAAAACTAAGCGTTTCATTCACAAAAATGCCAAAGATTAAAATTTTTAGTTGAATGTTACATTTTATCGGAAAGATTCCAAATTAGAATGATTGAGAAAACCACACCGTCGGACAGACACACACGTTGATTACCTCATGCTACTGCTAATCGAAGCAATGTTTACTCGTTTGACTTTTGACCCCTGGAAATGTTACGACAAATACGTCAAAATTGGCTTTGAAAATGAACAAGAATGTAACTATTCGGCAAAGCCCTTGTGACCGCAGGTGGACTTTAGGAATGTTAATCTGTTGAGTTTAAAAAGCCGCGGTGAAATCCGCGAATGCACGTTATCGTCTCTGGCGGTTTCAATCGCGGCATTTCTCAGATCGTCGTTGGCGAAAACCGCAGCAGCGTCCAGAGACTCGAGCAGTCCCCGCACTTTTCTGTCGGCTTACAGCAAGGACAAAGACCCGCTCCAAGTTCGGCCTGCCCCTTTAACGGCAGCGGAGCCCTAGTGGTGATTATCGGACCGTCCGACTCCGATTCCCTGGAAACTCTGCGGCGCAGTCTCCCACTTTAGCGCGGGATCATGGCGGCTCCGCTCGGGCGGGACACGCTACCTGACCACTGGTCTTACGGAGTGTGTCGCGATGGCCGGGTGTTTTTCATCAAGTGAGCGGCTTTAGCGGATGATCTGTAACGCGGTTTTGCGACGGCTCTCGTAACAGGTGTTTTCTGTTTTTTTTTTGTCCAGCGACAAAACTCGCGACACAACTTGGCTCCATCCCCGCACGGGCGAGCCGGTGAACTCGGGACATATGATACGGTCAGGTAAGGCGAAGGTTTGCGGGTAAACTGCGCGGATTTGTGTCGGTTACGCTAAGTGATGATCGGAACCGGCATCGATAATCGTGGACGACTTTCTGTTCCATTGAGAACTTGGCGAACATATTTCTCTCTCTCTTCAGATTTGCCGCGGGGATGGGAAGAGGGATTCACGGACGAAGGCGCCAGCTACTTTATAAAGTAAGCCATGTTTTGATTTTTTACTACTTGCCCTTGTAAGACCGTGAGGATGTGAGTGTAACTGCAAAGCCCTCCCCAACGAGAGCGCACCGACTCCCGCCTTTCTGTCACAAGCGCCCGCTGAGTTACCTTCAGCAGCCTGGGGAAGATGGAGAAGGGAAGCGAGGCAGATGTTTGTCTGCAGATGTGGATGGGCTGAAGACAGGGAAGGGAGTTGTCGCTTACGTCGTTCTGCCATTTGTTCACATGATGAAGGCATCATAAAGTCGCTTGTTGGTGGTTGATTAGTTGGACTTGCAACTGAAGGGTGGTTGGTTCCAATCTCAGACTAGTAGGTACCACTATTGTCCTTGAAGACAGTCAGTGATCTTCTCACACTGCTCCGGGATTGTGTGTGTGTGTGTGTGTTTTCACTTTACTGTCTTTAACTGCAGGGCACAAATTCCTTGTATGGTTCTGACCAGACCTGGCCACTGTTCATTTTTTGTTTCTTTTCTTTTCATTTCCCTTTTTTTCCACATTTTGTCCTTTTCTTTCTACGCATCTCCTATTTGTCACATGTTTTTACTTTTTCTTTCCCTCATATTTCCCTTTTTTACATTTCATTTTTTATTTTCGACGTATTTTGTTCTTTCCTTTATGCGTATTTCCATTTTCTAACATCTAACACATTTCATTTTTTTCCCTATGGCTTTCTCTTCCTTTTCTTTTTGTTTCCTAACTTTTAATTCTTTTCCGTTTCCTTTCCTTTCCATTCAGTTGCATTTCCTTTCACTTTCGTTTACTTTTTCCTTCGTTTCTTTCCATTTCCACGTTCTTTTGATTTCCCCGTGACAGTGAATTGTTCAGTGTTGGCCAAAGCGAATAATGGAACATGATTGTTGATTTGTGTAGGACAAGTGTGCGATGTTGACCTTGTTTCCCAATGGAAGCTTGTCCCTGTCACTGCTGTCGCTGTAGGTTTGTAAGACGGTGAACTTAAATCCAACTATAAGTGTTTCTCAGTAGAGGAATTCATTGAGCAGTCTCCACACTATCTTTAAACCTCTTATGGTAATGACGTACTGTATTTACTCCAAAAATGCAATTCCGAAATACACAATCAATCACGTCTCATATTTTTTTGTCATTTTCACCATTAATGCGTCCGGTGTTCTTTTTAATCAGATGGCAGCATGATGGCTTATTACGCTCTAAACATCAGCATTGATTTCACTGACGGATGGCTGAATCTTTCTGGCTGATTATAGAGTGCGCTGAAACCCAGCAGTTCATTCTCTTAACGGTGGACGTAAAGGGCATTGCCCAGCAGGACCAGATAGGCTTTCCCATTAAGATTCCCCTCGTGTAGGGCGAACATGCAGGACTTGTCCCTCTCCGTTTAGCTGATATTCTCCTCTGTCCGTGTGCACATGTGCTCGCGTGTTGACAAAGACGTATGGCTCCATCGCAGGCTCCATTCACAGGCTCCAAAGTCACTTTAGCCATTCAGCTCCATTAATGTGGAAATGGCAATCAGGAGTGGGCATGTTTCATTATCAGGGTCCCGTCTCTTCCGTGTGTGTGTTAGTCTGACATTAGTAGCCACCCAGCACTGCATATTTCCCTGTTTAGCTGACACACACACACACACACACACACACACACACACACACCACTGCGAGAGTTAAACATTGACAGTTGTGTGTAAAAATGTCGCTGAACTTTTACTGACTGTGGCTTTGCCTGAAATTGTAAAAGTAAAATAGTTTTTAATGTATAATTACATGTTTATATTTTTATGTGCACGCATGCACATGCTACTTGGCAGATTTAATAAGATTAAGCTTAATCACACTGTAGTTATTCTTATTTGATAAAATGTATTTGTAATGAAATCGTTTCATACTAAATACAATAATGGAAAAAGTTCTAGGTGGTTATAGGTCTTGGTTAATAACTTTTTTTTATTTCCTTTTACCTAAATATTGAGATTACAAAACAAAATCACAAGCAGAAGATTGACTTGAAATTTAGCTTGAATTAATCCTTTTACAATATTTTTATTTAAAGTCAATTTTAACAATAAAAGATCTAAAACTAAACAATTTTCAGGTTTTGCAAATTATCAAGCTGAAAAAGTTACTTTCACTCTTGTGTTTGTTTAACACTTACAACAAAAACCGGTTTCCGGTTACTTTTACACAAAACTACATATTTTAATTGATCAATCGTTACAAGTCAGAACTATTGTCATATTACAGAAAATAAGTGTTAATTTTGCTACAATTATTTTCTAATGAAAATACTTTAAACTGTGATTTATATTTGTTTGTGCAATTGCAATAACTCTTCTGTTATGGATTGATCCAGAAACGACGTTCCCACATTTTATTTCCAATTAAATTGTGTGAGTTTGCCCGCCGTCCCCACTTTGCGCAATGGTTTGGTGGGGACTTGCTGAAAGTCCTTGTCTAAATAAATTGCAGAATTGTCATTTCTGTTTGCTGTCTGTGGTACTAAAATATGTTTCGTGTGTTTGCTGATAAAACACAGACAGACAAGCAGAATATATATGATGTGTGTGTTCAGTCATATCGAAGTACCACAGATTCTTATTCCGAGTGTTTGTTCCTCCAGCTTTGCATCTAAATCGCTCCCCCTGCTCGTAAAATGTTTATTTGTTAGTCCAATGCTCATTGGTGGACAACAGCGATTTTGATTGGTCCTGTTGCTCGTTAGCTGCGACAAAGCTTCTATCTTGATAAGTGGGTGTTTTAAAGGTCAGAGAAAATGATTTTTGAACTGCATTATTGCTGACAGTTTTATTGTGGGGCTAGTGAAGGGACTCGTTGTGCCGTCTGGGCCTGAACCGATCAGAACAGAACCTCTCTGAAGCTTTGCACAAACACTGTCACCATCGTAAAGCTCTTATTTATAGGCTGAATGACATTCGAGTTCCTGTTTTGATCATGGGCCGCGGCCTCTGGGCTTTATCTTTCTGTCGTTTATGCTTTACGGCGTTAAAAAGTGTCCGGCTAGGTTTCGCTGTTGTGTGTTCTACTGTAACCCGTCCATTAGTTTCTGCTTTACCGTCAAATATGTGAGGAATTCAGCTCGGGAGAGTCTTAAGTGCACTCGCCTTCACGTACATATTTTCCTCTGGACTTCAGTGTTTATTTGAATCTGCATTCCTGTCTGCAAATATAAGTCTTGCACTGCACTTTCATCCGTACAGCGAGAGGAATTGTTGTTCTGTCCTTGGGACCAGCCATGTTTGGTTAGCATTAGCCACTTACCTTTAGTGACGCTCATTTCTGCTGATGTGATTACGAACTTTATTGTTCTCTAGAGGCTTCTCTGCATCCCACTTTCTCAATGCTGCTGAATAAACAGCCGGGATGACGTTATATGCAGGGAGATTTTAAATATCTGCATTTGTGTGTTTGTGTGTTAGATTTTAGGTTTTGCTGATTGATTCCCATTGGTCCAATTACAAGGCTGCAGTCGCGTACAGTGTAAAACTGATGTGAAAGTTTTCATCAGTGTGGGACTGAAAGTTCAATTAATTAGAACAATCTTCTTGTAAGAATTGTTCGAGGCGTAACTATTGCACATTATTACTTTTTTTTTTTTTTCTCGATTCTTTTTTTTACGATTTGTAGTGGACTGCAGAATGGACTTGACATGACATTTTTTTCAATATGATATTTGCAATAATAAAGCAATGAACACAGAACATACGTCTGTTCTGTTTCCATCTGTTTCACCGTGTTTGGATCAACCAAACATTATTCACACTGCAGTCAAGTCATGTGACAATATTTTGCTTTGACACCTATGCATCATCACTGATTGAAAGATCTGAATTGAGATTGGTCCTGAGAACCGATTCTGATTTGGGAAAAAAAAAAAAAACGCATCTGCTTTATGGGGACCGATTCCGATCTCTAAAAATGTGTTTTTAAGGGACCGTTTCTGATTGTTAAAAATTGTGCTTTTTTGGGACATATTTTGATCTCCAAAACCGGTCTCCATAAAGCACATTTTAATCTCTAAAAATGTGCCTTATGGGGATCTACTTTAATCTATAATCATTGTCCTGATCCCGATCCCCGAGCTGCACAATTGAGTTGCTATGTTTTTCTTATTAGCTCCAACAGCTCAAACAACAGAAGTAGTCTGATGTGCCAAATTCAAATGACAGTTTTTTTTTTTATAAAAAAATTCTCCTAGGACTTTATGGGACTCCAAACATATGATTTCTCAAAGGCCCCAGAAGGTCACCTCACGGAGAGGGATGTCTATTGAATTCTCTGCCCTTCTGACAGAATTGACTGACTCGAGGTGATTCATCTCGTATGGTTGGAGGTCTCAGCAGGCTTCCTCTCTGGTTTGGACATCAGCCGTTTGAGGAATTGCGCTGGTGCAGAGATGTCCTTTACACTCGCTCTGACTTCTGGAGGGTCGAGGGTCAGCCTTGTTCATCTGACTGACCGCCTGTCCTCACCGACACCATCTATATTGGCAAGAGAGTTCTTCACTAGGACGTTTAGCCTGCTGTGTTCCTTAATCACATCACAGAACCAAACAAATCACTTGTATTTTTTGATGCTAACAATCAATGTTTTACTGTATTCCACATCATACTGGATTTTCATTAATGCTGTTTTTCTGGAGCTCAAACTTGGAAGTCAACATCCAGTTCAGTCCAGTGGTTGGATGAGAACTGAATGGATCTTCTCCTTTTAGTAAAAGTGATTTGGATAATAGATTGAAACATATTTATTATTGGACATCCACAGGGTCACACATGTAGAAACAGTTTGTCCTAGTATTAGTAAGTAGTAAGACTTACTGTATTGTTTGGACAGGCACAACAAAAACATCAAAATTATAAACGTCATAAGTTATTACAGTTTGTTGTTACAGTTTTCAGTCCTCAATGGCTTATTCAGTCTTCGTTTGGAGTTAGATTTAGCAGTTAGCATGTCTGCTCGGATTATCTTTCAGTTGACCACTTCTTTGGACCTGTTGCAGGCGTATAGTTCGGGTTTCTACAAACGTGTGTTTTCCTCACATCTGATTGAATATGGCCTTCACCCTGGCGAGGGGCCCGGGCACTGTATTTGTTCAGCCCCCCCTGTGGACCCCGTTTTCTACATTGCTCATCCAACGACTTGACCGCAGGCCAAGTTGCAAGTGGCTGCCGTGACGACGGCGGCTGAATATGCGCTGCTGTAGTAAATCAAACCCTTTTACAAATAAAACGAGTGTGAACGAGAAAATCTGAATTGGATATTTACATAGTTTCCATAGGGTTTGGATCCTGTACACATGGTGCTTTTTAACTCTTGGTGGTTGTGGCCTAGTGGTCTGGAGCTGTGACCAAAAGGTTGCAGGTTCGAGTCCCGGACTGAAGGGTTCTTGAGCTGAACCCGATCTCATTCTACTTTAGATCAAAGCGTCCGCCAACTAAACGTGAAGTAAAGCAAGACCGAGTAGTGATCATCCTGTGTGATGTAATTTTTTATCCTTCTTGAAGTTTGTGTGTTCTGAAATTCTATAGCTCCCCAAAGGCACGGACAGACAATGGCGTCCTATCGGGACAATAACTTTATTGTCATTTGGGTTTACGTCCCTCAGGAGCTTCAGTGGAAGTGTTGCGTTTCCATGACTGTCGTTCTTAAGTTGACCGCAGAGTGAGAATCGGATTCCCAAACGCCAACAGTTTGGCTTTCCCACAGAACTTTTCAGAAACAAAAATGCATTTTTTTTTAACGTTCAGTTTTTTTCTGAATTAGATCCGCATGATTGATTATGTAATGGTTGTAATGGTGGTATGGACCAGATGAAAATGAAGGAAAATGAAACTAAGAGGACACACGCTTCACAATATAGATTTTAAAAATAATAAAAAGTCAAAATGCAAAAGTAAAAATTTGACTTCACTAGTAGCATTGTGTGCAATAATTTACAGTATCAATTATTATTCAGTGTTCTAATTTCCTTTTTTTAAATTTCGGCTTTTCAGAACTACGTATTAATATACATACGTATTACATTTTTTAAAATGTTTTTTTTAATAATACATTTCNNTATATATATATATATATATATATATAAAATATTTTAATATTTAAGCTCAGCTGTTGTGAAAAACTAATTTTAGGACATTTTCTTGTTTTAACTTATATTTGATCTGCATTTCTATTTTTTAAATAAATTAATTAATTTACCATATCTTTTAACGTAGTCGGTGTATATTTTCTTTCAACCAAGAACTTCGCCTTAAAACCGCTTTCACGTCATAATTCTTTACCGCCGTTACCGCAATATGACATTTTTTACTGCTACAGAGCCCACCGTCCCCACCGTCTTCTGTCTTCCGCTGTTGTCGGAGAGCAGTGAGTTAATTAAGCATACGATGTTTCAGTAGATTGAAGGCAAAACACTTTAAATGTTGATTAAAAGCGATAGATTTCCCTACAGGCACCATCTTTCTGCAAATTCACCAGAGCAGCTTTTGTGCCAAACCAGCAACTCTCATCTATGCTTCAGTGTTCTCCCCAGTTTAATCAGTCACATTCCTTTATTTCAGTGTCAAAGTTCACTCAGCCCGTAAGTGACCTTTGACCTTCTACTCACGAATGGCGTGAAGTCATGCTACATTACCTGCCGCCTCATAGTTTTATAATGTTGTCCAGTGCAGACAGACGGATAAGATTTTTTTTTTTTTTTTTTCATTTCAAGATAAACTGTCATGTTCTAGATGGTAATTGCCGTTACATCAGACTTTTAAATCAGCTTTAACTTAGAGACCTATTAACTGGCCTGGATCGTCCCGTTTGGTCAATAAATTATGCTTGGGATTTAAGAGCTAAGGTATTCTCAAATACTCGGCTTGTGCCGTTTTCTTGTGGGGAAACCTTTCGGTGGTACTCGATTAGGGCTTTGGATGGGATTTAAAAGCTGTAGGTTGGTTGTGAGTCAATAAATTCTGTCATTTTGACCTAATCCAAGCTATTCTTGGATTAACCGGTTTGTTTTTTTCACGTCTACTAATATTTTTGTGAGACATTTTTTCATCCATTTGAAGCTGGATCCAATACCAGCAACTCTGCATCTGAAGGCGGGACCCTGCTGGCCGACTACAGTAATCAGAGAGCAGGACACAGTTACATTTAACACCTATGGGCAATTTTCCAGACCCCGGAGATTTTCCGTGATGTTTTTGGACTGTCAATGAAAACCAGAAACCCAGAGGAAACCCACGCAAATACTTGAACATGCCAACTCGAGCACAGAAAGAGCCTGACTGGCCTCAGATCCTGGGTTCTTCTTGCCCGCTGAGGGACCATCTCATGCCACCATCTCATTCCTAGTGAAATGATGTTCAATATTTCTGGAAAGGCCATGACAATATCCTGCATCTCATAAAGTCATAACACGGAGGTTTACACGACTAGTCCGATTAACCAGAAAATACCTGCTGAGTCCTGATGGCCTCGTCTGTGTACTGACGTCACTGAATCTTCCCATCTGCCGTAATAACCTTTGACAGGCTAAAACTGATCGACCATGTTGTTGTGATCTTAGATACGATCTCACTTAGTGGTGTCAGATTGTCGAAGCGCATTTTGCAGTTACAGCGAAATTTGCGGACAATAGGACGGAAGTTCTGTCGGCTGCAGTGCAAAATGCAAACTTTGCAAAGGAAGTATTTCCAGCTATTATTTACGTAAAATTATGAGGACCATCTTTAGGTAAGATGTGACCCTTTTGTCAGGACACGAATGATCGCTGAAAATAAGTAAATATTCAGTAGTAACGTATGTAATATCTCCAACACTGAATCCTGCAAAAAATATTGACGTTTCATTTTTTTACATTTTTACACTTATTGCGCTCCTAAAAGCCCAACTAGCAAAGCACATTTGACAAGGAATATAAATCAGAGCTTGGGTCTCAAGAGGCTATACGCGTCTCCTCTGAAATCTCTTCCGACATTCCTGATGTTGTCCTGGGATGGACAGCTGCTCTTGCGGATGGATGTGATTCAGCAGAATCCCACTTGGTTCGCCTCAGTCCTTCCTCAGATGTTCCACACCATGAGACAGCAAGTTTCTCCAGGACTTCACTCACCCTTACCTTCCTTCTCTTAAGAGAACCGGGGATAAAGTGATTATGCTGCGCTTTTCAGCGAGGCAGGAACCTTTCACTGTGACGGGACTGCTTAATGTCTTCCGGGGCGGGGGGGGTGCTGTGCGCATTGGCGCTGCAGTGGACTGAACCGAGAACAGAGCAACCCTCCTTTCGAACAACATGCAGCACGAATCATTTATCTTGTTGGAATCGTGTTATTTGAATTTCACCCGCCGCACCGGGGGTCCGACTTTGAATCCAGGCGTGACTGATCGCATTGGCCACTCCGGGCTGTGTATAACGTGCGGATTAGCTCCTTTTTAGTTCATGAGGCGGAATTAGAATCGAATTGGCCATGCCTCACAGGATGTCGAACTGGAATTTGAATTTTAAAGACGTGATTTTCAGTGCGGTTACGTAACCGTTGAAATTCTGTGATGTAATAAACCAACGTGTGGATCAAAAGAAACAATTGTTTTTCTAATGTCAATGGGTTAAATATGAAGATGTAGCAATTTTTTGGTTGATCAATTGATAATTATTTACTTATTTGGTGCATCGTTGGTTTTGATTTCTAAACTATTGAAAAGCATTTTGCATTTCCACGAAACGCTGAATGAGTGTGTTCTGAGAAGTTGGCTTCTTTTTGTCGTAGACGTTTTCTGTAATAGATGCTTTCTACTGGACTGGATGTTACAAAAATGAAAAGATGAAAAAGTTGTTTTCATCTTGAAGTGAAAAATTGCTTTGTTTGGTTATTTACGTGTTTGGCTTGAGTCATACTTCTAGTTACCTCTGGTGACCTTGATGGTCTCAAAAGGCTTTTCTGAATGAGGAAAAAGTGCAATTGATCAGTGTCTCAGTAGCTTGGGGCGGAGTCTGAAGCACATTCCATTTACTCCTAAGAAAATTAGCATGAATGGATATGATTGAATTTTCTTGAATTATTAATTTACATTAATTTACATAAATGTTACTCTTTTTTTTTTTTTTTTGAAAACTTTTTTTGCAATTTGGAGGGCTTCAATGCTCACTAGCGCACATCAGGGTTGTGGCCAGATTCAGCTACTGCATCTGACATTTTCAATCAAGTGTCTAGTCGAAGACACGTATGTTTTTCAGAAGACTTTTTCAATCACCTAATTTGTGTAATTTCGCTTTTTTTGTAATCTCACATCGTACTGTGCGCTTTTAATCCCCGTTCTAATTCATCATGGACTTTAAAAGCTCTTCTAATTGTTAATACATCTCACAGCTCTGTCGTTCCCGCTGAGTGGAGTTTCATGTCTCGCCAGCTGGAAGCCTTCAGCCCGACTCTGATCTAGATGACACTGTTTGCACTGTTGTGTTGTAATGTAATGGCATCCGTGTTGCCAAACTCTGCGTGTTGCTTCTCAAAAGAGGCGAGAGGAAACCAGGCACAAAAGTGCCGTGGAACCATCAGGTCTCCCTTGACAGTTTCAAACGTTCCCCATGCTAAAAACACATTGTTCGTGTCGGTCAATGCAAACGGGAACGAGTGCAATAACAGTGTTCTGACAGGCGGAAAGAATGGTGGACAAACAATAAGCGGATTGAAGACGGGAGACAGTAGCCGTCTGTTTTTCCGAGCATCAGTGAGACCATTCAGCACCACAGAACTTCGATTGTCGTGTTGAACCTTCGCTGTGAATTCCGAAATGCTGCCGAGATGCCTGGGAAGGTTTCTTCAGAAGCAGCGGGAATAGACGGCGGCTGGAGAACGGAGATGCTGAAGGTGAAGGCAACATGGGCACTTGCTGGAGCTCCTCGTCTCCAGGCTGCGTGACCAAGCAGAATGTCGACCGTAAGAAACTGGTGGAGCTGGAGACCATTAGAGAGGAAGAGGATGAAGGTGCGTCTGCTGAGGAAAGGTAGGCAATTGTTATAGTCAATACCACATCAGGACCGGATCTTTCTGGCCGTAATATGTGGCTGGTCCGATTACGCAAATCGAGAATTTGATTTTTGATTGCTGTACTGATTCCAGATTAGTCTGATTCGTTCCTGCAGGAAACGGAAACCGTTGTTCTGATGAAATTGGTGGATGCCAGACTTTATAGTGGTACAAGGGTGACTGGTCTTTTTTCTGTTCTTTGTCCCAATTAAGTGGAATTTTGCACCAAATAAACCACAGTTTTAGGCTTACGTGAAATTGTTTGTTTTTAGATTTTGGAATTTGGCCCAATTATGTGACTGTACATACACTGGATTGTACGTGATCTGGATTTACCAATGTCTCAATTATTCAGAATTGTCTGTACATATACTGTACCTAGACATCTTCCTTATAATTTACGGTAAAGTTTTGCAGTTTTTATAGATTTTCGGTTCTGATTTTTGACTGCTATTTTTTTTGTCAAATTCCGAGTTTCTCATCCTCTGTCTTCCATATTTTATACCCTCTGTGGCTCTTTCTCATGTTCTTTGATTCAGGTTCTATTCAATGGAATTTTGGGCCAAATTGGCGAATAATATTAGAATTATGTAACAGGATTTATTTTGGTGTGGATAAGTGGCTGTCCGTATTGTCCAGAATCGGCCATGCATGATCTTAAGGTTCAGCTCATGCTCCATTTTGAGGTGTTTGGTTTAGATTTGATGGTTCTCCTTGTTGCCTTTAGAGGACAAACAGACCGAATCTATGAACGATGTCTCTGAGTCTATGAACAATTATTTTCCCTTCTCTCTCCAGACAGTCAAGTGGAATTGCTTTAGCTTGAGAGCAGTGATGGATTTTTCTGTAAATGGGCTGGTGCAGCAGACTTCTCAGCAGCTCTTCTGATTTCTTTCACCTTCCCTTCACACAGTAAAGAACTCGCCGAGAAGAGTTGATCGCATAAACCATTGCTTTTTCTTCTGCTCCAGACGTTTCAATCGTAGACTTAACATTGAGGATTACATCTTTTGCTGTTTCGGAAAGAAAAGATCATTTTAACCACTAATTCCAAAGATTTTGCAAGTCTTACGTGTGTGTGCTGAAAAAAAGCCTGAAGCGTTTTTGTACAGTCTAGTTCTGTAACCATAGTGGAATCTTATACATTTACTGTATATGAAAACTGTTTTATAAATATTATATTACAAACCCTCAAAGTGATTATTTTACGTTTTACATACAATTTTTTCCTGAATTATCTTTTTAAAATTATGTCTTAGTGCATTTTATGATTCATAAAAGTATCAAGACAAAATTACTCATCACTGTATTATTTTCCATGACAGATGTTTTGATGTAATTTTTATGTCACATTTATTTCATAACTGTAAATATACTTCATATGCCCTTCTGGTTAGGTGCTAACTGCATTTCATTGTCACTGTACACGTACCTTGCACAATGAAAATAAAATTTAATCTAAAGTGTAAATAAAAAATGACTTTTAATATCAATATAAAAATGAAGTTGTTTGATATATACCTCATAAATACACAAACTATGTAATGTGTGTCTATGTATGTGAGCATACCTACATACATATATACATTTACTGTATATGTATATGTGTTTTATTGTTTTGCAAATAGTAGCAGAACAGTAAACTCTCTAAAAGTGTGACATTTTGGAATATCACCACGGTGTGATTTATTTAGTTCTCTTCATTCTGCTCAGGAACTTTCTGGAGGGGCTTTCGTCTTTAAAGCAGTATTGATGAGGAAGCATCACTTTGTTCTGGTGTAATCAGTTTAAATCAGACTCTTCTCAGCCATGAGATGTCAGTGAGGCGAACATGGCGTTCCCATGAAGGTCGTGATTTATTTCCACAGGAAGTTCTGCTCCCTGTGATCCGTTTCTGAGATGTGTAAGAGAGCCATCTTCCTGTGAAGCGCTCGGCGTAGTGCAGGACTTCAGTGCTTGTCACCTGGAGTGATTTAAAGTTCTTTCTGGCACTGCAGGCCAGGGACGAGAGCGTCTCCAGAACGCTGAATGGCACACTGGATTCCTAACCAGTTGGACTTGTGTGGTATCTGATGCTGAGAGTAAAAATACGCTGGTGTTTTGCCTGGCAGCGTTTCTGCCCTTGACCGCAAGATTCCACACTGAACGATGAAGCCGTCCAGATGTTGCAAAACAGACGGCCACACGGCTGGATTTAAGGAATGCACTTTTTTTGTCTTCTTTTTCTCTTTTCGTGTGCAGCGTTTTTGTCAGATATTGTTTGATGATTAGGACACGCTAAAGTGCAAAACCGCATCACAGTCATTTTTGAAAATTAATAAATGAATAAATAATGCAAAAGTTATGAAGTAAACGGTCATTTGTATTAAAGATACTTGTGGTTTTTACATTTTTTTTTTTTTAGTTTTTTGAGCAAACATCAGATTTTATTATAATAATACTTATAAACTTTTTAAATTCTAAACAATCAACTAAACAAATCATATTTTTAAAGTAGCTAAAATGTTTCATTAAAAAAAGAAAATGAGTGATGCTGTACATGGTTTATTCTTTATTCCGTGAATTGTTACTATGGTAATCTGGACATATATTCATTTACACAAGAAACTGTGCAGTTACAGTGTCATCGTTTAATACTGGTTTTCTCATTTTTTTGGCTAAAATGAAGATCAGATCATTCGTTTTGAGGTAGAACAAGTTGTGCCGTCAGTCAAATCCGAGCTGTATGTAGACAAATATTGTAAGTAGATATTAAGTTATGAATAATGGATTATAAGTTCAAACTGAACATTACTTGTCTTTTCTTTGCCGGGAAAATATGACGCTGTGGTAAATAATTATTAATTAACCTTTAATAGCATCCTTTTTCAGTTGTATTGTTTAAATTTTTTTTGTTACCATTTAACTAAATGTTACTATTTAAAAAAAAAAACACATTGTTTTATTACAATTCCTGCTAACTCTTTTAGTATTGTTGTGGCTCTTTGCTGTTGTGAGATTGATTGCTGCAGATTTTCCGACCGTGCATTAATTGTGGCTCCACTTCTCAGCTTCCTTTACACTGGTTTATCAACACACACATATTCTTTTACTCAATGTGTCAGCATTAATCAAAGAGCAAATCGCTCCCGGCACCAGTTCCAGCAGCTTCCTTGCATTGCCACATTAAAGTCAGAATGAAATATCTGCCGTGAAAGAATGGAAGCTCTCTTTGTCGATGATGATGATACTCTAGTGTCCCGGAGCGCTCTGGAGGAAGCTGCTGCGCTCACCACCACCACTAGGGAATGCTGTTGAACTCCTGACTTTCCCAGGTCAGATGCTGAGGGATTAGCTGCCGTCATGAATGGAACCAAATGCTTGCTCAGGATGGATCAATCCAATTATGACTCGTTTTATCTCGACGGTTTAATTTCCATAGTCATGTGGTTGGAGTTTGAGAAGCAAAAGTTAGGGGGAAAAAAAGTAATTTAAAAAAGAAAAATGTCCATTGTTGTTCAGACAGAGAGGATCTGAAATAGAAGCCCACGTCACCTCAGCTAAGTCCTCTCAATAATTCAATTAGAACATTTACAATTTGTGGATAATGTGAAAAACCTAAAAAATCATTTTGGTTTGGTTTTGTCACCAAATTGATTCATTTTATCAATGCCATTCTCATCCGGATGAAAATGATGGTGTGTGATGCCAAAATGTGAACCAGGATTTGCTCTTCATCACTAGGAAATTATGTGGCGCGAAACCCTTTTGGAGAGACAGAGAGAGAAATCAACCAACCAAATGAGGAAGCTTTGTTCAACCCATCAGAACAACAGTTCGATGCTGAAAATGTTTCAGTATCTTTTGAATCTGTGCATGATGATCAATAACGAGACCGAAAATTCTTTCAAGGACCGGCGTATCATCATCTTAGATAAATCACATTTACAACTCGGCAATTTGTGTAATGCAAAGCTTGGAAAAGACGTTTCTATGAGTAAAAGAGCAGGTCTTAAATGCCATTTCAGTGTTCCGAACCAATTGATTGGTGGAGCCCTTTAAACCTGGATGCAGATCGGCAGGACGTGGAGGGTCTGGTTGCATCCGGAGAGCCAGCGCATCACTTACTGCTGATTTCAGGCCGGGCGCGGTGTCCGACCCTCCAGCAGGTGTAACCCGAGACCACTGATGATGGGGGCTCATGGTCAGGCCGTTTTTTTCCTGGCCAATTTAGGAACGAGACCCTTTTCTCTTTCTCCTTCATCTCATAGAGTCACACGAGGGTGATGGAGAAGGTGCTGACTGACCGGCTCTGGGAGACCGAGGGCTGATCCTGCACTAATTTCTTCTCCACACCCTTGTAGACGGACTCGAGGGGCTTGCAGGAATAGACTAGAAAGCAGAGGTCATGGTTCTAAGATGCGTTTGGCGGATGGAGGTAGCTTGAGATGCACTTCAAGACGCGTAGATGTTCCGAACGGCTCGTCTTTTTGGATGTGATGATCACGTGTCAGAAGTTTGTGGCTGGAATTCAGATGCTAAAGGTCTTGATACTGACAGGAGAATCTCAAGATATCAATTTTAAACGGTTTAGCAGATTCTTCAAGGCCGGACAGAGTGGTGAGTAAATGGTCTTGATTCCGGTTCTTGTAATTCTTTCTGACAGATTTATTGACCGAGCGCTGCCTCAGCCGGTTGAGCTTAACAATGGATCATTAATAACACAAATTCTTTAAAGAAATCCAAAGTAATCAGGGTCGTATTTCTTTTTTTTATAGCTCCATATAGCCGAAGCTCTGCTCAAAAACTATTAAATACTCTACTAAAATTACAGACTATTATTTCCGAGCTGTGCAGTGAAACACATTAAGCCATTAAGGTCAATATTGAAAGCGCTACTGCATCTGCCATTGCACAATGCACAGTTTATGTAAATTATTAGGACAATGCTGTTGTTTTTCTAAATAGATTTGTCATTTTATTTTGCAGAAATTTCACATGTATATTTTAAAGAGCATGTGTTGGCAGGTTGTTGAAATTTAGTTTGCAGTTTTATTTCATTAGCAGGAATGGAAAATTGCAGAGCTTTAGTTAGCAGTGAAGTTATATAGTTTATATGTATCGCAGTGCGGTAGGCTGCAATGATTTTGTTAGAAGTGTCAGCGAATTCAACAACTTTGTTAGCAGGGGTAGTGAACTGCAGTGACTTTGTTAGCAGTTAGCAAGTGGCGGTGACTCTGTTAGCAGTTAGCAAGTGGCGGTGACTGTTAGCAGTGTTAGCAAACTGCAGTGACTTTGTTAGCAGTTAGCAAGCGGCAGTGACTCTGTTAGCAATGTTAGCAAACTGAAGTGGCTTTGTTAGCAGTGTTAGCAAACTGCAGTGACTCTGTTAGCAGTGTTAGCAAACTGCAGTGACTTTGTTAGCAGTGTTAGCAAACTGCAGTGACTCTGTTAGCAGTGTTAGCAAAGTGCAGTGACTTTGTTAGCAGTATTAGCACACTGCGGTGACTTTGTTGACAGTGTTAGCAAACTGCAGTAACTCTGTTAGCCGTGTTAGCAAACTGCAGTGACTTTGTTAGCAGAGTCGGCAGGTTGTTGTGGCTTTGTTAGCAGTGTTAGCAAGCTGCAGTGCCTTTGTTAGCAGTGTTAGCAAGCTGCAGTGACTTTGTTAGCAGTGTTATCAAGCTGCAGTGGTTTTGTCACAGAACGGAAACTTTTATGCACAAATATTTGCGTAAGTGCGTTTCCTTTGTGAATTAAAAACACTTTAATTAAAACGAACATTTTACATTTCTTAAAATTATTAAATGCATTTTGTTGTCAAAGATACCTATTTTCATCCAAAAGTTAAGCGGTTATTTTTAGTTTGGTGTTGTATTTCTTAATTTTTTTTATTTCTAAGTTGTATTATTGGGCTTAAAAAATCCTGTCTTTCTTCATCCAAAAATGCCCACTAGCCACACACGTGTAGTCATTGAAATGCAAATGCTGCATGTTGGAGGATGAAATGATGATCTCCGAACCGGTCGATGGCTCTTTAATTACCCCTGAAGAAGGGGATCTGCTGTACTGATGTGTGCGGGGTTGCCACCTTGCTAATGGCTGAAGGTCCCTCGGGCAGTGGAAGAGTTAATGGGTGTAGTGCGCAGCATATGTGATGTTTGATTTTAATTACTCGCCCATACGTGCGCCAGATCCATGTGCATGAGCGTCCTTCACTTCAACCAGATGAGCTCTCTGTCTCTCTCTCTCTCTCTCTCTCTCTCTCTTTTGCTCTTTTCAAGCTTTGCATGAATCGCCATGCATTCCAAATTCAGCATCCTATAATTCTCATTTTTATTTTACTTATTGCAATATTGGTGTGTGTTTCCTAGTGAGATTAAGTGACATTGTCAATTTCATAAAACTAAATGAAAGAATTTGCTCTTGCAGAATTTTGGGGCAGAACTTTTGAATCGTGCAGGATTATTGACTCGCCTTCAATTCATTAACTATTGTGATTAATTAAAAAAAAAAAGGTTTTGTACAAATAATATATGCAGATTTGAAAAATGTGGCGCGGTGTTGCAGTCTAAAGTTCATCTTCAGGCTCCAGCTTCCAGTGACCCAGAAATAGAAAAAGCGTAAATAGATTCTGCAAGATCTTGATATTAAACAGGGATTTTTGTTTTTTTTTTTCACTTTGATTTTGACTTTATTCAGAGCTTCTCGTGCCAGAGAATTGCCATCTCGTTGTGTGATTGTGGATCACGGCATCGGGGGAATATCAGGCAGAGATTATAATTTTTAAACGGTCAGGTTTTTGTTTTGATTCATCAGAATTTGTTTGTACCAAGTTTATACATGACAACAAGAAATTACATGTGGTCTGACTCTGTCTTTTGCTCCATTAAAAACAATAAAAAAATAAATAAAAAATGCACTAAAATGTAACCTAGGTATTTAAATAATAAAAAAACAGTTACTTGCTAGGAAACATAAATAAAACAAAATGCTTGTCTTTGCCAAAACTCTGCCAAAAATCCCAATTTCCTTTGGTCACATGGAAAGTTCAAGCTTTACATGATTGTCTCTTAGTGACCCAGAAATGGCAAAAGCAATTCAGTGGGCGTACAGTTAATAGTTTGATTGAAGATTATCCACTGTGCGTTCTGGCCCTGATAAACTTCAAAAAGTCTCGCTGCCCATCCTTCCGGAAGTTTCTTTGCTTTCAACCATTTCTATTCTGTTTTTCTATTACTTTCTCCTCCCCCCCTCTGGACCACATTTACCCGCTCCACTAAATAACTCGTCCACCTCTTCTCATTGGGTTTCTCGTGTACCTCCATCCGTGCTAAAGTGCCTGTCTTGGTGTCCAAGGGCGCGGAGACAAACACTCACCAGTCTCTTCTCACCGTGACCAACCTGAGAATGAAAGCGCGTGTGCGTGTAGAAGCCTGAACCCGCCGCGCATTCCAATGCGGCTTCACCCCTCCGCCGCAGAGTGGAAGATCTCCAGAGCGGGAAGATGGTTTAAACGAAAGGCAGCAGCAGTATCTGCAGTCCTGCATCAGCTCGTCCAGCTGCAGCCAGCATGTGGAACCAGTCAAGCCAGTCTCCTTCTCCTCCGCAAAGCCATGTGGAGCACAGGTGTGTATCTGCAGGCTCCGCTTCCATCCGTTTAGAGAGAACGTTTATTGCTGGAATGATTTGCCGTATCGATGTTGTGTTTTGTACTGGTTTCACTTGCAGTTTGTGCATTAGGGATGTCGTCTGGCTTGTTCCACTTTCTGGTTTAACTGGGCTGAAATGTCTCGGGGTCGTTGGACGAGTGGTTGTTTTGCATGTCGATGGTCTTGATAGTTCCATGGCAACTGTTGTCAGATTTGATCCCAAATTTTAGATTGGGCTGGCGTTATTTTTTATAGTCTTGAGTGGAGTGTTTGTGTAAAGTTTGTGATAGTTGGTTTCAGACTTCATTACCTTTGGCGTAGCAGGCAACATTTTAGTAAATGTCTTGACTTTCGTAGCAGTTTTTTTCCATTTTATAGAACGTATATATTTTTTACATTTCTGTGACGTTTAAAGCTACATTTCTGTGTGTGATAGTGTAACTCTAAGTACACATACAATGGAACTTTTATATACGACATATGTAAAAACGTTTTATTATTCTGATTTATTCAACACAGAAATACACAATCTTGCCAATTAAAGCATTGGTGAAATTGTAAAGTTAGACCTACATTTCTTGTGATTCTATGTAATTTAAAATTACACATACACTTAAAATATAATGTATAAAATATAATTTTATTCAACATAGAAACCCAAGATTGTTGACATTTTAAAGTTGGACTATAATATTGGACATTTTAAGATGGCTAATTTATAGGAATTCAATGCATTTTATTTCACATATACAATTAAAATATTTAGTCTAAAATGTATGAATATTTTTATTCATCTTCTGGTTTATTCAACAATCTGGCCATTGGTGAAATAGTAAATTTGGACTTTTTGGACCCTAAACCACTACAGTCCATTACAGTTCCGTGCAGAATAGGTGAAATATTGGACAACCGTGTCCTGGGTCTCCACATCTTTATTATTCACCTTTCCGGCTCTTTCTTTTTATTCCCCAGTGCATTCCCAGTGGCCGCTTTACCCTACAATGGAAGTCGTTTTTAGCCTGCCATTATCTGACCGAGTCTTAAAGGGTGAAAGAGAACAGAAGAGAGGAACTTTATTTATAACGCTGTGAGGACATTTTTGGAAAAACGGGGCTCTTAAAGTAGTCTTGAATTAACCGCATAATCCTCATTAAATCAATCTATGTATTACGACTTGATATCTAAAATATTAAGATATGAATTTGTTTAGAATCATTTAAAGTTACTTAATGTTATTTAATATGTTAATTACTTTTAATGTACACATAACAAGGCCATTTTTAAGGTCCACTTTACACCCAGTTTGTAGGTTCGAACCCTAGAAAAGTCTGTGGATGGTTTAATGGCATTTACACTTCCACTGATTGAGCAGCGTTAAAGCCAATTTCCCTTCGCCATCAATGGATTTACTTGGAGATTTACATTTGCAACATTTTTTAATCAGCTTATCCGATTTCCTGTCATGACTTGGAGAAATCTGTAGATGCGACGCCGCTTAACCGAGCATAACTTGCTAGCAGTGACTAATCTGCTTTCATAAGTAAAGACGTGCAGGTTGAGTTAATGCGCATGAGAGATGCGTTCTGGGGGAAAAAAAACAACAAATGTTATACATTTCACTTTTGCTTTCTTTTTCCTCCTTTTTGAGGCTTTAAATTCACATTTTCCACAGCTTTAAATGAAAACAGTAAGACCCAGTAAAGACTAGTCGTGTATTTCCAGAGCGTGTTGGTGAACTGTGATAAACTCTGTTCAGTTCTTATCTGATCTGAGCTGTTTTTAGTCAGAACCTATTATGTGGATGGGCTTGTCCACACGGCTAATGGATATTTAGGCCTCAAACCAGACCAGCAGTTCTATAACTGGATTGGTGTGTGTATTCATAGCTGCTTTGTGTCTGTGGCAAATCTGACTGAGGATTTCATTTATTTTCCTTATTAGCCAAGTGCAAAAATTCAGCTAAAGTTAAATACAGAATATTATGATTTAGGAACTTAATAGTTAATTCTATTTATTCATGTTACTTTGGTGGCCTTTCCATAATTGGGATGTTTCAAATTTGTTGCATTTCTGTGGCATAATTCTATAGAAAGCGTAATTATCTTGTATTTTGAGTATTTTGTTTAACTTCTTTGAAAGCATCTTGTGATGATGTTAAACCAAAGTTTTTAGACAAATCAAACTATACTTTTTATCTTGGAATATTATAAACATATTAGATAACCATATAAGTATGGTTAATTACTAATTATTACTAATTTACTCAAAGCGTTATTCCTGAATGTCAAAGTAAATAACTAACGGCTGGAGCCACATCATTTCTGCTCGCAGCTGTTTTGCACTTGCTTTTAATTAACAATTGACTTGATTTTTAAGTAACTCAAACAGAAGAAACTTTAACTTTGTAGATTTGATCTTTGCACTTTGAACTTTTAAACTTTGCCACTTTTGAACTTTGCAACTTTGTAACTTTTAACTTTTGAACTTTGTAGCTTTGTACTTTGAACTTTTAGCAAGATCGAGACCTTCTCAAGTTCACGTATGTGCAGCAAACGTTTCAGCACTAAACAAATGGTGGAATCCATCAGCATCCTTAACAACAAACTTTCAATTCTGAAAATTGGAAAAAAAAATCTTTGCGGAAACGCACTGCGAATGAAACGTTGGACTGCTAATAACAAATCTACGCTTATATTTGAAACCGGATCACCTGCGATAAAGGCAGCGCTCTGTGGATCTGAAGCAGTTGCTGAAACGTCAACCGCTCACCGCTCCAAGAATAGCGCAGAACATTTAGAATATAAGTAGATAAGCTGAAAAACGGCTCGGGGGTCTTGTCAGGAGCAAATTGCTTGAGATTACAAGATCTCAAGAAGTTACAGCCGCATTAAAAGCCTCATCTGGAGCCGGAGATACCAGTTTTCAAGTGTGCCGATGAAGGCAAATCTATATCAGTGACCTTCAGCGGAGAGTTTGGAGGAGACGGTTGATGTTCCATACGCTGTCAGGACTGACAGTTGACGGCTGTTATTAGCAGGAAGCGTTTCCTGAGAGGAGCGTGCGTTTCCTGTATGATTGCGTCCCTTACGTGGCCTGTCTGTCCTTGCCGTGGGTATTTGCAGGACATACGTGATGTCTGTGTAGAGGACGGCAAACGTTTACGAGAAACCAACAATAATGAAACTGGTTCAACTGTTTTTTTTTTTTTTTTTTTTTTGATAAAGGCGTCATTGATCAAGGTTTTCAGACGTTTTTTTGGCGGGCATCTTCTTTCATCATCTTTGTTGTCAGCCTGATGTGTCCGTTTTTTTATGCATTTGAAGGACGTGTTGTGTGTGTTAGCATTGAGCATAAATCGAGATGTTTGTGAGGTGTCAAATGCTAAAGGTGAAAAATTAATTGAATAAAAAAAATAAATAAATCTATATGACAATTTATAATTTTTTCTTTAATTTTGTTTATAGTGAGTTTATTAACTGTTGAAATACATTATTTACTTGTTTTTTTTTTTTACACAAAGTTACAAATACATGTTCATAGACTAAAACGGTTGTTTAGATAATGTTAAGATAATCTGCTTTTAATTTGTGACTGTGCTTTTTGTTTGTATAGAAGTAAAAATAAAATCATTATTGTAAAAATATAAGAAATTATGAAAAAATATTTTTTGAGATTCTTCAATCGTGGAACTCAATTAAGAAATCTATAAAATGTTGTGTGTTTTTTTTGCGATCCTTCAAAATTTGTCATCAGGCTGCAAATATATTGCAGTTTTAATTTGAAACCATGGAGTTCTCTAAAATTACATTAAAATGGCAAAAGCTGCTTCTATTACATTTACAGACATAAATGTAAGTACGAAAATAATACAAACCCTCAGGAGTTTGTTTACTGACGTATAAACGAGCTTGTGAAATGTGAAAAGTTTTTTAGTTTATTTATATAGCGCTTTTCTTAGTTCAAGACCAACGCAAATTGTGTAGATCGATGCAACTGTCGGACTAAAAAAATACATTGTTGCCGTACCATAATATATTTGTACTATAATATTTGTCCAATATTAATCTGCATTCAGTGACACACACACAAACCCGGAGCAGTGGGAAGCCTTAAGCCTTTTCATCATTTGGGGGTCAGTTTGAAACCCACCGCACCGGGATTCGAACCAGCAACTCTTGTGTGAGACCCATCTCCTGTTCGCCAGACCACTGCATTCACGAAAACTTTCCAGCAGGAGGCTTCTGTAAGTAAAATGACAGGATCCTGCGCATTGTAATTCAGCATCCGACTCACTCGCGTCCCACTGCATCACTTTCTAGTGTCATAAACTTCAGGCTTCATTGCTGTTCATTAGTATTCACATCACGGTCCACCAGAAGCTGAAACGTCAATTCTCTTGAAGCACAATAACCTTTTTTGGTCTTTTCTTTATTCTGTTGACTTTTTAGACTTCACATTTTTGTCAAATTCAGTTTTTTTCCTCCTGATTATTTGTTCAGTTCTTTTTCTGTATACAAATGTATGTTATGGCTTCTGATCAACTCGGAGCAGGAAACTTTTTCACGACTGCTTGATTTTGTAGACGATTAGACGTTCTTGTTCAGATGTGCTTTGGTTCTGCTGCAGTCCCAGGATGCATTGCGTTATCCTGCGGTTAATGCAGCAGATGCTGGAGCTTTACTGTAGAAGCGACATCAGTCTCATGGATTCTAGATTTATCGCCTTTGCCTTTGTAGTTTCACTTTTATTTCTCATTTACTTCTCAGGCACGTCATGTTTATAGGCTTTATGCGGTTAATTCCAGGGTTTTGTTTCACTTGATGTGGATCTAAGCTATAAAACGTATAATACGCAACACACGACGTTGTCTTTCAGTGGTAGTTATGACGCAAATTATTTTAAATATACAATTAAAGAGAATCTAGTCAGAGTCAAAGAAGCTTTTAATGTCATTTCAACCACATACAGCAGAGCAATACACGGTGAAAAAAATTACAATTATAATTTGTAACTTTTTTTAATGTATCATTTTTGGACTATAAGAATAATGTACATTTTATTACATTTAAATGTACAATAATTTATTTTTTACATTTATAATTTTTTTATACAATTTACATTTTTATTATATTATATATATATATAATATTATATTATATTATATAATATAATATTTTTTTATAGTCACTTTAAATATGTTTTACATCTTCATATTTATATGTATTTCGTCTTTTGCCTTGTGTGTTCTAGTTTGTATTCTTTTTCGTCTCAAGATTTTTTAGCATCATACAATATAATAGTCGGCCCATGTTTCTTTACATGTTGCGCTGTGTACATGTATGTGACATAATTTGATTTGAAATAAAACTAGATTTGATTTGAAATCTCCAGTTTTGAACCCACAGATTTTTTAAAGCAGGTTTGTGTGTCTATTGCAGTTACTACAAATCTTACAGAACCCCATCGATCTCCTCATCCGTCTTCGTTCCAGATAACGTCAATGTGTTTTTTTTTGGCCCGACACAAATCGCCGTCACTATTGATTTCCCCTGAAGGGCCTTTGAAAAGCGTTTCATTGTTGCGTCCTGGGTGGCCGTAAAACGCCTATTTCTCGACAAATTGGCTTGAAATAGTTCTTTATAAATATTTATCAGCGGACTAATTTTGTGCCAGCGACGTGATGGAAGTGCTGATGCGGCTTTTATTGCCCTTATAGCACATCTCTTCCCTCAGGCCAATCTGAAGATCTCAGCGGCGGAACAAAGGAAGTTGGTTCCGTGTTGGTCAGTAGTTATTCCCGCTTTTTTTTGCACGGTCATGACTAGAAGTTTGACGGGCTTGTTAATTTCAGGCTATTAGGAGAAGTGCTGACGGTGAGAAGCTCAGTTTCTTAAATTGGTCGTGTAAGTTATTGCGGCTCCAAAGCTGCGTTTTCAAACTTTGAAGAGTTTTTCACGTGTTCACTCAGGAGCTTGTTTCATTCACAACTCATGTTTATTCCGGGAAGCGCTGGCGTGGTGATTCTCTCATCACAAGTAAAGCATCAGCTCGTGTTTTTTTTTCCTCGTCAGCTTCATTGCAAATGTAAATGTGTTTCAGGCGTACCACGTGGTTAAAAGTTCACAAGTTCATTTCTCTATTTTAGTTGGAATCTTGCATATCAGCATCTGTGAATTCTTTTTTTTCTTTATTCCCCCCTACCAAATCTGCAAGTTTTATGAATCTCCTTTGTACGACAAAAACACTCACAATTAGCTAATGAAAGTGGTATTTTTTGATTGTTTTTATGCCTCTTGCAAGTGTCTGATCTCTCTAATGCTTCCTGATCTCTGGTTGGTGTCTGATCTCTTTTGCATTTTCCAACCTCTCTTGCGAGTGTCTGATGTCTCTCACGCTTCTTTACCTCTTTTGCAAGCGTCTGATCTCTCACTTTTCCTTCTCTCTCTTGCAAGCATTTGATCTATCTCTAGCATTTACAGGTCACTCACAGGTGTCTGATGCCTCTCACACTTCCTTACCTCTCTCACAAGTGTCTGATCTCTTTCATTTTTCCTTCTCTCTTCTGAAGCATTTGATCTATCTCTAGCATTTACTGACCTCACTCGCGGATGTCTGATGTCTCTCACTCTTCCTTGCCTCTCTCACAAGTGTCTGATCTCTCATTTTTCCTTCTTTTTCTTTTAAGTATCAGATATCTCTCACATTTACTGACTCCAATCGCAGGTGTCTGATGTCTCTCACTCTTCCTTACCTCTCTCACTAGTGTCTGATCTCTCTCCAGCATTTACCAACCTCTATCGCAGGTGTCTGATCTCTCTCTCTCGCATTTACCGACCTCTCTTGTGGGTGTCTGATCTCTCTCACATATTTACTCTTGCAAGTGTCTGATGTCTCTCAAGCTTCCTTACCTCTCTTGCGAGTGTCTGATCTCTCTTGTGAGCTTTCCTACTCCTCTCGTAAGTGTCTGATATCTCTAGCTCACTTTCTGACCTCTCGCGAGTGTCTGATCACTCTCTCACGCTTTCTGACATAACTCGCAATTGTCTGATCTCACTCATTGTCTGACGTCTCTCGCGAGTGTCTGAAATCTCTCTTGTACTTTTCTACTTTTCTCTCAAGTGTCTGATATTTTTTGTGCGACATTAGACCTCTCTTGTGAATGTCTGATTTAACTTGTGAGCTTTCTGACTCCTCTCTCGAGTGTCTGATATCTCACTTTCGCTTTCCGACATCTGACACTCTCCCGATTGACTGATCTCTCTCTCTCTCACTCATTGACGTCTCTTGTGTGTCTGAAATCTTTGTACTTTTCTACTTTTCTCACAAGTGTCTGATGTCTCTCATGCGCTTTACGATGATCTTATGATCGATGAATGTCTGATCTCGGTCTCACGTTACCAGTTTTTCAAAAACAGCAAATTGTTTAGCATTCATATTCCAGCTCCTCAGGTCCTGGTCGTCTTTGCTTTCAGCAGAGGATGTTGATCTAATCATCCGGGTAATTATGTCTCTGTCCACTAAGCAGAGTAATGGAGGACCTTGCCGTAGTGAACAAGGGTAAAGGGGCGTTTAAATGGGACGGAGTGCCGGCGATGTTCACGAGCCTGAGAGCAACCAAGCGGGACGAACAACAGCATTGTTGTTTGTGTCCAGTGAAACATCTCTTTTAGTGTTTCAGGACTCTAATTGCCTTTCTGCGCTGCCTTTGGGTCCTTGGGGCTTCTATTGGAAAAGTGCTGTGTAATGAGCAGGGCGGTCTCCATCTTTCACTTCTAAGAAGCCTGTAAATGCCGTGTGTCAGGGCCTGAGGTCTGGCGTTTGCAGTGTGCTCCGTGATGGAGTCATAACGCTGCTTTTCTAACTGGTTCTTGCTCTTGTTTGGAGGAGTGAAGTCTAGCTTATGAGTGGGCGGGACCATCATGTCACCGCAAAAGGATGATAATGATTGGCTGGTCAGGTGAGCCAATATCATCAGCAATTTTCAGACTCTTTTACTGTTCTCTCTTTCACTCTATCTTCTCGCTCTCACTCTCCCTTTCCCTTCCTTTCTGTATTTTTTTTTGTTTGTTTTAGTTTGGTTTTTTTTTTCATTGGTTTATCCTTTCTTTCTTTCTTTCTTTCTTTCTTTTTTTCTTTCTTTCTTTCTTTCTTTCTTTCTTTCTTTCTTTCTTTCTTTCTTTCTTTCTTTTTTTCTCTGTCTCTCTCTCTCGGTCTCGGTCTCGGTCTCTGTCTCTTCTTTTTTTATCTCTTTCTTTCTTTTTTTGTTCTTTCTGTTCTCCCTCTTCTCTTTTTTTTCTTTTCCTCTTCTTTTTTGCTCAATAATAATTTTTTTTAAATTGTATTGCTCTTTATAGTACTTTCATTTAATCTCATTACTTTTTTTTTTTTTTTCTAACATTTCTTTAAAACAATTTTCAAAATGTTCTGATCTTGATTGTTCTTTAGTGCACTCACATAAGGGACTATACAGGTCTGGCAATAATCAGTACTTTTATTATATCAAGATGGGACCAATTATGAAAAAGTCTTTATAAAATAAGCTTAGTTTTATAGAAGAGGCCTATATTGTGGTGGAAAATGACCCGGGTTTCCACATACAGAAGCTATAACTTCCAGCCCGTCAGGTCCAGCTGCGGGACAGTCAGAACACACGGCTCAATGACGGACTCACTAAAGACCATTGTTCAGCGGATCAACGTTGCTTTGGGTATCATGTTCAATATTTGCTTAAGAGCTTTGCAAACAGCACCAACCTTCCTGCTCCACATACCTGGCGTTTTATCTCTCCGCTCCACCATTCTTCTACTGTTTTTCACACACGCTGACATAAGACAGATGCTGAAGTAGTGGTGACTCTGAGGAATCTTCTCATCAAATTACTGTTAGATTAAATATTATACAATGTCGGCATATTTTTTCTGGATCAGTTTTCCAAACTCCCAGAATCCCACTTGTTTGTGGTTTTCGCGTATATTCCCCTGCATATTTTCCCTTCAAGTTCTTTTTTAAATATGGATTTTTTTAAACAGCTTCTTAGGACTTAAGGACTCCATCATTGTGTGGTTTTTCCTCTTAATTGTCGCAGAGGAAGCCTTCGCAACACAATGGTGTTTTACTGAGAGCTTTACCAGGAAAGTGTAATGAAAACAAGAGATGGGAGGGCAGCGTGCCAGTCTGGCCAAATTGTGCAGATTCTGGGTTATGAAACTCTGAGAGGGGAATATTTATTTTGGGACAGAAACGCCTCCTCCCAGTGTAGTGTTCTGAGCACTGACGTCCCCATTAATGCAGTGAGAGAGAGAGAGAGAGAGAGAGAGAGAGAGAGAGAGAGAGAGAGAGACGAATGGAGGTGGGAGATGGATGGACAGACTACACTGAGGGGGATTCAGAAGGTGAGAGAAATGTGAGAGAGGGGTGTATGGAATGATTGACAAAGCAACGAAGGGGTGGAGAGATCCAGAGAAGGAAAAAGAACGATAGGAGTGAGAGACGGGCAAAGAGTGAGAGGCAGTAATGGCGAGGGAGGAAAGAATAAGACAGATAGAGATAGAGAGGGTAGATATTTGACATTATATATTAGACATTAAAGATAGTGAGAGACTATAGACAAATACAAAACAATGAGAGAGAGAGTGAGAGAGGGACTTTTAGAGATGAAACAAGAGAGTGAGACAAATTAAAAGTCAGACCAAAACAATAGGGGGATTAGAAAGAAAGATTATAAAAAGAGAGATAAATGAAACCAGAGAATAAGAAATTAAAAGTGCGACCAAAGCAATAGAAAGAGAAAGAGATGAAACGAGAGCAAGAGACAAATTAAAAGTGAGACCAAATCAATGAGAGAGAGAGAGAGAGAGAGAGAGAGAGATGAAATGAGAGAGTGGGACAAATTAAAAGTGAGAGCAAAACAATAGGGGAAATAGAAAGAGAGCCAGAAGAAAGAAGGATGGAGAGAGTGAGACAACAAACTAATGGTGAGAGAGAGAAATATGCAGATATAGAACGAGAGTCACACACACACACACACACACACACACACACACACACACACACACACACACACACACACACACACACACAACACAACAAACAGAGGGAGTTAAATACAGTGGGTGTGGTGGGCAGGAGAAAAGCAGCCAAAAATGGAGAGAGAAGACAAAACAGAAAGGGAGAGTGAGAAACAAAAACAGATCACACACATGTAGAGAGAGAGAGAGAGAGAGAGAGGGAGGGAGCGAGCGAGAGACATGGCCAGAGAGAATGAGCGTCTGAGAGCGAGCAGATCAAATCAGCGACACAGCCGAGCGCGGCTCTGCTCGTGACGGAGTGTGATCTGATCTGATCTGATCTGATCTGATATGTCGTCAGGAGAACTGGCTTCACTGGCTTCACTCCTCTCTCAGGACGGAGCGACTGCTGGAGTGAGAGCAGGAGCGAGTAAACACAGGTGAGACCAGAGGAGCAGATACTCCACGACTAGAGGGCTCCTTCCTAAAGGACTTCTAGGCTGCTCCCTAGGTAGTGAACACTACTGAGTGTTGTTGTTGTCATAGTTGTGATCAAGAAAGTTGCACAAGTGCAGAAGAGATTGAGAATTGTCGTCTAAAGCATCGTTGGTTTTGTGTGCTGAAAGTGTGTAATTTATTCTGTGCACGTGGTGTTTTCTGGCCTGGTGTGTTTGACATTGTCGTTTCAAGTCTTTATTTTCTTGGGTGGAGTGAAGTTTTGTTAATGGGGCATTTGGCTCCACATTTTCTGGTCGGAGCAGACGGTCGGTAGTTTGTGATAATTCCCCTGATTTGGCGTCTGGAAATGACGTATTTTCTCACGTTTTTTTGTGGCTTGAAATGAGTCTTTAAATCTCACATGAGTTTTGATTTACATAAAAATGACTTTTGATTGTCGTCTGTGAGTTCTAGCACTTTCAATGCCAAGTGCCACTTTGCATTATGAATTTAAAAAAATGTCAATTTCTGTTTGCTCTTGGCATAAATATATCGATATTTAGTTTTCTTAGCTCAATGTCGTATAGTTTCTCATGGTAACTCACAACATCATCTTACACTTGTCATTTTCCCTTACTATCAGAACATAATCATTTTATATCTTCCGCGATGTCTTATTATCAGTTTACTTCTTATATTATCATTTTATGTCACTAATAATCTCATGTTATCACTTTATATCACTAATAATCTCATGTTATCATTTTATATCACATATAAACTCATGTTATCATTTTACTACTTGTGTAAACTCATTGCAAAGTTTTATATCTCATGATTCTTTTATATATTGTACAATATCATCATAAATTTCATTTCATGTCATAGTATGAATTATTGCTAGTCCTTAAGCCACATATAATTTCTCGATTGATCCCAAGAAGAATAAGGATGTGAAGTGTCATGTCTGATTATTTTCATATTAATACTTTGTGTATTTATGGATTTATTTTTATTTTTAAAAATATTGTGCATTGTCACTTCATTCCACCAGAATCGGTACAAACCATCCATCCATATTTTACTACTTACTCCATTTCTGGGTCTCAGGGACGAGAGGCGGGACACACTCTGGATCGGTAGCCAATCATTCGCTGAGCGAGACACACACACACACACACACACACACACATTTTCCGTGGACCGTGGGAGGAAACCGGAGACCCGGAGGAAACCTACGCAGCGCAGGCAAAAACATGCAAACATGAGAACTAGGCGAAAGCGCTACCCACTGCTCCATCCACTCCATCACAATTACAAACTAGCGTTTATTTTTCAAATGGTTCTCAGTGCCGTGATTGGCTGCTTTGCTTTAGATCTGCATCACAGCTAAACAAACAGGAGCTCTGTTTGCCTTTATCCATCACGTCAAACGCAGAAAATTCCACAGCAAGTAGTTCGGAAGTAATGTGATGAGAAGGACAGAATGAATGCGAAATCCTAATTACGGTGGAAGGTCGCAAACCTATTGTATAGGTGCAGATTAGCAACATGCCTGATGCCTCTGGAACAAAGCTGACGGCAAAGTGAATCAGGAAACGGGCTCGTGGTTTTGTAGTTCTTTTCAGGAAGACGCCTTGTATTCAAGCCTGTGAACCCTGCACCCGTTTCCTGTTCGTGTTGCCGTCAAAAAATCATAAAAACGCAGTTTTATATAGAATTATGATAAACTGTATTGGGTTAAAAATCGAATTCCTGACATAGTTTTTTTTTATCCCGGTTGAATTAATTTTGTTCATATTCCTGAATTATAATTTTATATTTACCCATAAACCTGTAATAGAAGGCCACCATGACGAAAGGGTTAAACATTATAAAGCCGCCTCTATTAGTAGAATGTATTTAAAATTTTAGTTACATGTATATTATAATATTAATAGTAGAATATTATAATTGTGGTATGTATATTATAATTAGAGTCTTGGATAATTCTCGCCAAGTGTGAGAAAGTGAAAAGTGTTTTTTTTAACACCTTTTATAAACCCTGCTCTGTGATTGGGTGGCCACTGGGGTGTGAGTGCCGCCTTCAAACCCAAAGTCTCTGTGATTGGCTCCAGCTCCTCATGACCCTGAAATGGTAAAAGTGGTCCCGAAAATAAATTAGACATTTTATCCAAATTTTACTTAATCTCGTGACTGTTTGGAATTAGTTCTGCTATGAGTCTGGCCCATCACACTCAAATGAGATGATTGTGATCTTTAAACACTTCGCAAGAATTACTTGTGCTTTTATCTAACGCATCCTGCTGTTATTATAATGGGCTATGACTTCAAAGTTTCCGTTTTTCGACTTGTGTGAACTCCTTCCTTGACAGCAGATGATGATTGTTGAGTGTTGGGATGGGGTTTGTTTTAGCAACGGCACATGGCGAGCGCTCGCTGATGCAGAAGAAGCTGCTGGTGCTGGTGTCTGACACATGAAGACGTATGTTTGCAATATGCACAGCTCTGGAGATTCCTCCGCGTGAGATGATTGTTGGTTAAAGAAGGATCGTGACAATCCCATGTGTTTGATGGCATCTTCCACGGCCTGTTAAACCTGACGGTGTACTGTGAGAAAAGCCTGGCGAAGCTTTTTTTTCTTGTGATGATGAACACGCCACCAACAGCAGTTTAAAAGAGCGGTGAATTATTGAAAGGTACATTTTACTGTGATTTACCGGGTGATCTCGGTGAGATGTCCGAGCCGAGGCTGAGCTGTAAATACTCTGCTGATGTTTTTTACTCTTCTCCAACGTCCATTTTTATAGAAAACAAACACGGCTCGTTTTGGGTAAATCATGTCTGTAAATGTCACGTGTCGTTCACTGTGCAGCTTGACCACATGGATTTTATGAATCGCACAAGGCGATATATTTATGTGCTCAAGTTGTTCCATAAATTCTGTCTTATGTCAAAGACAATTCTTAATCATTGGGGAACAGCAGTGATGTAAAGTATTTGAGTAAATTGACTGTTACTTAAGTATTTTGGCTACTTTGGTCTTGAGTATCAAACAATCTAAACAACTTTTACTCTCTACTTTCTACTCCACACTAAAAACTTCACTTTCATTTCTCTGTGTTTTTTTAGCCTAAATTCAGTGCAAGCAAGTAAAATACTTGAGTACTTTTAAAATTAGATACTTTACGACTTTTACTCAGGTCATACTGGAATTGGTGAAAGTAAAAGTGCTAATGCACACCATTATAGTTGACTCAAGGAACATTCTGAAAGACACAATGGTCACACTGGTCTAAGCATCAAAGCAGAAGTTTTAACCAGTAAAAGCTTTGCGAGGAGAGTGTAGATTACATTAGTGTAGACCAAGATCTTCAATCATCCTGAAATGAAATATTCTACGGATTTTAAAATAGGATTGAAAACTGTCTCTACAAATTTCTAAATGTGAAATTGCTTGTATATACAGTATATTTTTGACTGTTGGGATCTATTGATAGTCTTCATCATTTTCACTCAAGCAAACACACAGAATGGGCAGAAAATGAGAGTGTGATTGCATGACAGCAGGCGGATGATGTGTGTCTCAGTCACGGCCTGATCTTACTGCATCCGATGACAGTGAAATGCTTTAATGCCCTTGTTAAAACACTGAATGACCTCATGTAATTGAAATCAATAACGGGGCTCCTCAGCGCTTTCTGCTTAGCTTCACACTTTACGCTAAATAAAATCACTGCGCTGCACCGGGAAAGCCATCCGTGTGTGTACGAGATTTTTGGACACTATCCGGATTGTGGAAAAAAAAAAATAATGATCAATTTCTTTCTTTTCTTTTTGATAGTCACAACCACAGAGCGACGACTTTCCGACATCCTGTGACCGGCCACATCTCCTCCGACAACACCGACTTCATTTTGCAGGACCAGTGAGTGATTCTCTTCGCATTCTGGCACAATATTAAAATATGGGAATAAAAGTAAATTATTGAAAGCATAGAAGAGAAAAAATATTGAATAGTGTCTTCATATAGTCAAATAATTCTTATAGTCTATTTAATTACGATGTGACTGTAGTTGTCTTTTTTGTCTATATCCGTTTTAAGAAGTGTTCTTGATGTCGAAATGTCCTCCATAGTTTGAATTTGTCTTTATTTACCGAAGAAAATACACACGTATGATGCTTTTCAAAGAACTTTTAACGGCCTGTTTTGTGCAAGTTTTATTTTTATTCTTGCGTACATTCATATTCGTGTAAATGTATGTTTAAATAGCTGCAAAGTGACATGATGATGTGAGGCTTTCAGAAACTCTACAATCTACACAGCCAGAACATTCGTCCTACTTAAAATTGTTTAAAAATGTTCTGAAACACTTGAACTTTCTATATTTTTTCCCATTGGCTCAAACAGTAGAGCTGGTGGAATTGTGTGTTCGAATTCCCGGACAACTGGAATACGAATTTGGTCTTCAAGGGATGTCGCTTTGAAAAAAAAAAAGAGCATCTGCCCCATGTTATCTGAGATTTGAACCTGTGACCCAGAACCCGCTTTTCTGATCATTTCCAACCTGTTTTTTAAACCAGTGCTGTTGTGTCCCCCGAAAAGAGTTCTCGACGTTCACACTGAGGTGCTTTCCCAAATTTAGAATGTGGAATATCTCGCATGAACGTCAAGCCCATTTCTCAAGTCGTTGACGTGCAAATAAATGCTGCAGCCTCGCTTGATTGATGCTTCTCATTAGAACCACGGTGCCCGGCGGCCCAATGCCAGGTTCAGACTCCATTAACCAGCACAGCTCCACTGCGCTAATCCGGTTAGGGTTTACCAGTTTACTAACCTGACGTCCACAGTCAAGGCCAGACGTGTCAAACAGAGGACAGAAGGACTGGTCACGGCAGGGAAGTGTCGATATGATGGTATTCATAGCCTGTAAAATACCTGTGGCTTGTAGAAGAGCGAGATAGTGGAGCTACTGGACGTAAGTGGAATACTTAACATTATTCTGACGGCTCAGGAGCTTTTCTTAGCTCACGTCTGGCCACGCTTCCTTTCTTCTCCCATCATGCTGACCTTTTTGTAATCTGTCAGTGGAAACAAACCTCACCCTCACAGCTGTGATAAGTGCCGCTTTGGAGAAAAGCCTCTTGAGATATGTCAACAGAGGCATATTAGCGTAATTCGCTATAATGGGAATTCGCCGTAAATGGCTGCCAGGGCGTTTTCGCCTTTTCGCTGGCCAAAGATCTCAATTGGTAGATTTCACACGGCTCCTGCAAATTGTCCAGATCATTCTGTGGTTTCTGCTTTTGGTACGGTATTTCAGATGTAATCAAATTTGCAACCTCTGTTTGTGAGGTCACAGAGCCTTCCAATCAGTGCCAGGGGGAGGGAACAGGCAGAAGAGAAGGTATTACTGAACAAATCGGTGAAATTTCATGGTAATTTAATTATGAACAAGTTAATGATAATTCATCCCATTGTAGATTTAAATTGATTTAGTGAAATGCGTCTGTTAGATGTGGAAAAATGCTGATGCCACCGCCCGTTTTGCAGTAGACACTCCCACTGATGTTGATTGGATGCTTCTGTGATCCGTCAAATTGACCTCGCAATTTGCATTTAGGTTCCCGTTTAATTCGTTTCATAACCATATTCTAATTGCAATTGCATTTTATTTGCATTTATGTCCAGAAATCAACAAATCCAAGCAAAATTAATTGAGCTATTTAACAAGGTCAAATTTGAAAGGTCATTAAACCAGCCAATTGACATCAGTGGGAGGGGCTACGCCACAGTTTCCTATGACTGAATGAGCAGTGATGTTACGAATACATTTTAGCCCGATCAAGTCGTCTGACAGACATGTTGTAATTCAGTTCAATTCTACACAATTTCACTGATTTCATCCATGTACGTCTTCTCCGAGTGACCTCACTGCCACAGTGTAGTAGACCCTCCCCCTAAATCTGATTGGCTGATTCTGTGGCCTGATGAATAGACTAGATCTTGCAAAATGACACCACAAAATACTTTGGAAATTGAATGTGTATTTCCGTGAATGCAAACTTTAAAGTTGGGATTTATTTTTAACATATTGTTCACCCATCACATCGTATACGCACTGTGAATTCCTCTTGCACAACCTATTTATTGTTGTTTCTTTCTTTCTTTTTTTTTTTTTGCCTCACTGTTGTCTTTTAAATTGTCCTTATTCGTTTTTTTGTTAAAAACTCTTAAAAACGCTGCTGCTGTACAATTTCCCCTAGTGGGATTAATAACGTCTTATCTTATCTTATCTTGCGAATTTTTGTATAATTCTGTAGTGACCACTCGAGTGTTTAGAAGTCCTCTTAGCAACCTTAGCGCCGTCACTACAGTGTTAAAAATCTACAATTAATACAATTTGCAACCGTTTTCGAATTTCCCCCGCATCCTCTCGCACCTTCCATCAAGCCAAACTGCATGAAGTGAAAAGGTGCCAGGATGGTGTTTTCTCCCCTGATAGTGCAGTAATATTGATCCGACTCGAGCACAGTTCTCTTCTCCACAACACTAGAGCATCTGCTGTTGTTTTTATGGCTTCTTGTCCAGCTCTTATGTTTCCCATGTACAACAACTGCGATAACTTATCAAAGCTGTAACCGTACTCTAAGGTTTCTGCGATGTATATTTTCATAGCGAATCCCATTCTAACATAATCGCCGTCTATTCCTAGTTGAGTTCTTCTAGTCGTTGGTCTGCAGGACATAAAATGCTTTTGCATTAATAATTCATTTTGGGTTTTGTGTACTTTTGGTAGATTGACTTCTAATGAGGTGGTAGTGAGTAGTCAGCTAGTTCTCATCACTAAGCCAGAGTAATATAAGACCGCTTTATCTGCAGATATTTGGTGGACCAGATGTTTGCTTTTTTTTTTTTTCTTTTCGTTTCGTTCTGTTCGTTTCTTTTGCAGGCGTAAAACTCACTCAAATGCTGTAGCTAAATCAGACGTTCACAACACGGACGGTTGTAGGTTTGATTCCGTTGAAGTCTGTTCAGCAAAGTAGGTTGCTTTTTAAAACGGAACATGCTGGCCAAGTTATTTAAAAGGGTGTTATCTTCTGATCTGGGAGCTTGCGTGTTACCGGAATGATCTACTGGCTTCGCTTGCTGACCCACATCCACTCGGAGGATTTGGAGGAGAATATGAGCTATAGTTCTAATCCCAAACTCTTGCTGGCTGACAGCCAAAATCGCTCATCTGTGTTTTGCGAAGAAGAAGAAGACGAGGAGACGGCAGGTCTTCCTCAGCCGGTGTAGGAAAGTAAAGCCAGAGCCTGGATGAAACACAAGTCCTGTCAGACTTCAAACGTGGGATGGGAGCGAGAAAGAGAGGTGATAAACGAGGGAAGGAAGCGGCGTTCCCATGACGGCGCTGCTGTAACGTCCGGCGGTTTTGATGTTGTACTCTCGCTCCTCCACAGAACAGCCGTTGTACACACAGTGTAAAGTGAAAAGTAAAGCAAGTACAGGAGTATATGAACTAGCAGCGGTTGTGCCGGTATGTTGGTTTAGCAATATGCAAATAATTACAACTAAATCTAATGAAATATTTCAATCCGTCTGTCTCTTTCTCTATCCCTCCTTCTCTCTATCACTCGCTATCCCCTCTCTCTCCCTTTCTCTCTATCCCTCTCTCGCTCTCTCTATCTCTCTTATATATATATATAATATATATAAGATATTATAAATATATATATATATATTTGTCCTCCTCTTTATTCCTCTATCTCTTATCACTGTCTCCCCTCCTCTCTCTATACCTTTCTCTCTACCCCGCTTTTTCTCCCTCTTTATCTATGTCTGTCTGTCTATCTATCTGTCTGTCTCTGTCTGTCTGTCTATACATCCATCCATTCATCTCTCTCTTTCTCCATCCATCCATTCATCCATCCATCCCTCTATATATATCTGTCTTTCTATATTTTTCTCTCTTTTTATCTTTCATTTAATCTCTCCCTCTACATCTCCCTGTCTCGCCATCTTTCTATTTCTCAATTATTTTTTCTCTTTTTCTCTTTCACTCTCTCTCTCTACCCCCCCATCTCTAACTCCAGTCTTCTTTCTTTCTCTCTATACGTATATTTCTTTCTTTCTCTTTCTCATTTCGTCTCTCTCTCTACCTCTGTATTTTCTCTCACTAAATGAATCTCCCCCTGTCTCTCTCTCTTTCACTATATGCCCACTCTATCCCTCAGCACAATTCATCTGTCTCTGTATCTCTTTCTCTTTATTTCTCTCTCGCTCTCATCTCCATCCATCCACCCCCCTCCCCCAACCAGAAACGACCGATTGTCCACTAACCATCACTCACATTGCACCTTCTGTTTTTGCTCTGGCAGGTCAAATCTTCGCATGTCCAAGCCAGTGGCCGAGCTGAGGACGTCCAGCATGGTCAGCCAGACGTCTGTGTCTGTCTCCTGCCCAGCAGATGCCACCCCAGGATCCAAGGTGAGATCCACCCTGATTTTCCCACAATAAAGTGCCATTTTTCTCTGATGGTCAGGAGAGCTCCTGCAGTCCTCTAGTATTCCATATTGAAAGCTGATCATATGTTTTATTATAATAAATGCAGTTGTGCTGATTTGGCTGCGTCTGTTTCAGCCGCTCGGAGCGTGATGAATGACCTCAGCAGAAGGTGTAATAGGTTACTGATTTTCCTTGCAGAAGAGAAATTGGACTAAATCTCCTGTGCAGTTTGAGTAATGCCGAGTAAAGTCACGGAATGATGCTGCGTACAGCGTAGGGGGGCGATTGGGAAATACACAAAGCGTCTCTCGCTACTTCCTGCTAATTAAATCTGTCACACACTGCGCAAACACACAACTGCGAAATTCCTAGTCTTCTGTATAAACTCCTATACAAGAAGAGCCAGATACACACATACTGTATAGTTCTGTACATGAACATTACGTATACTGTACACACACACGCACACACACAATTATGTGCAGGATTAAGTTGAGTCGATCGGTTCGGCCCTTCACAGTATTTTTTGGACAAACCATTGAAAGCTGTTGTAATGTTGATGGCGTCCCAAACATTTACGGATAAATGGGTTAATAACCATGTAATTATGATGATCAGGCATAAGTTACGTCAAGGCAAAGCATTTATTATCCACCAGATGGAGTTAACGAGATTTCATCACGTGCGTTTTTTCTGCACATTACAATCGCTCACGTCAATACGATGATGTTTGCAAGCATCTACAGCTTATTAAAAAAGCCTCAATTAAACATTAAGTAATCTCAGTAATATAAATAATGCATTAATAGAATATATGCTCTAACAGAACCTGTGCATTGAGAAGCGCAGTTTGTATGTCCTAATAGGAAAATGCTTTATTAAATACTATTATTTTCATTATAAATAACGATTTGTAGTTTCCACATTTTACAATAAAGTAAAGTGAGTGAGTCAATATGGCGAACCATATCACTGCACTACAGTTATTGCTTCTATAGAATAACATTTTATTTTATTACTTATTTCACGACACTGTTGTGTCATAAATTCTGTCATAGAATGTTGTTTCAAATGTATCTATAATTAGCCATCAAAATCCTAAAATCGACAATAGTCTTTCATAAATAATTATAATGCTAATACAGTATTATTAATGTAAATACATGGCTTAAAATGAGCAATTAAGCATCATAATTGCATTTATCTGATCCTTACTCCATGAGTGCGTGAATATTTGCTGCAGTTCAGACAGGAAGATATGAATAGATTGACTTGCTTAAAAAACCCCAAAGCAAATCAATAATTGTTGTTTTGACGTGTTGAAGTTTGAATTAAACGGCGCTTCACTGCGATTGGCTGCCTGTGTCTGGACCGTCCGCATCATCTGCTCACAAACAAATCAATGCGGCCTCAGGCAGATTCTGGACTTCATTCATTGATCCATCCGACCGCTGAAGTTTGGCGTTTTCTTTTTCAGAGTTTGAAAGCGGGTGGGAAGGTGCATTGCTTTGGCAAGCGTGACCATTCCATCAAACGGAACCCTAACGTCCCCGTGGTGGTGCGAGGATGGCTCTACAAGCAGGCATGTGAAGAACCACGCCTCAACCTTTTTTTTATTATTTAATTTTGTTTTATCATAGATGCCTAATTCCTCATAATGAAACCACAGCAAAGCTTCCATTAGATTCTAGTGATGATGAATAACTGTTCATTTCAGAAGTTTTATGCCTCTAATTGTTCCCACAACGCTTTTTACATGAGCGCTGCACGTGTCAGCTGAGCTTTAGTATCGGAGAACTCTCATCTTAGCAGTTAAACCACAGAATTCAGATTCTAAATTGAGACTTTGCTATTCAATTCAGTTTTTGAAAAAAAGACCATACTCTTTGGGATTAAAATGCCCAATAATTAGTTTTAATAGTCTCACACGTCTGTGACAGGACAGACCAATTACCCCATGTTTCTGACTAAGTGCACTTAAAATTATTAAAAAAAATAGACGTACAAACCAAACAAACAAAAGAGTTTAGCCAGGGAATGTCAAAATCAAATGTATATCACTGAATAATATTACAAAACCAAAAAAAGTGTAACACAATAATAATTATTATTCTAGTGTTTTGTGGAGTTAGATGGAGTCAAGTCTTTTTTTTATTAAATTAATAATTGCTACTGCATTGCTTATATATGTTTTAATTGTAGCTGGATGACAAAATTGAGTAAAGATTAGTTTAAAGTTGTTTTTGTTTTGTTTAAATAATGATTAATAATTAAACATTGTTTTGTTGTTTTTTTTTACTTTTATAATTACTATAGTAAACTTAGCTAATAACTGTAATTTCTAGTTTTAATTGTCCCAGATTGATCAATGCGAGTGTGAATAAACGTTAATTAATGTGAATATTAATGAAATTAGAGTTAGTAATAGGATAGGAAGTTGTTAGAAATATCTAATACATATCTTTAATAAGTGTGTTTTAGAAAGTGTCGCCTTAAAATAAGTTGCCTGAGGTTTAAAAAAAAAAAAAAAAAACAAAAAAAACCTACACTGTTACCAAACGTTTCAATAATTAAAACTACAATTTTTTTTTCTGTAACAGTTACTTTGCTTTATGATAATCACGATAAAGAGAAACCATAAAATTGGATAAAAATGATGACGATGATGGTGGTGTTTTGTTCTCGCCCACTCAGGACAGCTCGGGCATGAGGCTGTGGAAAAGGAAGTGGTTTGTGCTGTCGGATTACTGCCTGTTTTATTATAAAGGTGAGTGTGTTAAAGCACGTGTGATGGCGGTGATGGAGTCGTCTGTGTGCTGCTTCTCACATGGTTTCTCGTGCGTCTGGCTTAACGGGACTGATTTACGTGTCACGCTGTAATGCCTCTTTTCAGACAGTCGGGAGGAAAGCGTTCTGGGCAGCATCCCTCTCCCCAGCTATGTCATATCCCCCGTGGGACCCGAGGACCACATCAGCCGCAAGTACGCCTTTAAGGTAAGACGCTGCGCTCTCACCCGTACTTTTCGGTTACGTCCTCCAGAAGTCTGTGTCATGTGGTTGGTTATTATTGAGAGTGTGTGGGCTGCGGTCCAGCTTGATTGATTACTGAGGCGGTGGTCTGGCTCTCGTTACCGCCCCCTGCTGGCCACTCTGAGCAACTCGACCGTTTGAATGAATAACTTTTGTGTTCCAATATGTTTTATTTATTTAAATTTTTTTTTCATTTACTTATTTTTTTAAACTGTTGTAAAATTCCTTTTATTTCCATGTTTCTTCCTTTTTTTTTACTTGTGTTTTTTGGTTTTTTGATCGTTTTGTATCAAACTAAATTTTCATTAATTGATGCGTAGGAAAACGAAACTGAAATACTGATTTGTTTGGATTTAAAGTTTTTGTGTAACCGTAATATAGATGCTTTAGAATTTCAATGCATTGTGAATTTGATATGCTTTTAAATGGTTTTTGTTTGTTGAAATAAATGTGTGTGTGTATACTGTACATACATATTTATTTCCAATAAGTACAAATATATGTATGCAAAAATATTATACATATTTTATGTTTTGAGAATGTATTTTCTTTTTTTGAGTGTAAATATAGCTTACATTGTGTAAACATTCCTGCATTTATTTCCCATAATTCACTTGCAATTCCTAGTTGTTTTGATATTTTGGCTTGAACCTTATTCTCATTACATAACTAACGACATACCGATAACAGTAATTTAGTATGTGTTAAAAAGTAATTTAATTCACAGAAAATATATTTGATCAATTTGTAAATCAATTTCCTGAGAGATTTCCACCTAACACTTTTTTTTTTCAATGTCTTTGCACTTATAGTTTCCCCAACTTTTCTGCCCTGAGTAGCGGGTATCATAAGTCTTGCAGTGGTTCCTGTCCAGTCTTGCTTCACTTGCAACCTACAGGTCCATAATTCGAACCAGCAACCTTTGGGTGCAAGCCTGACTCAAACCATTAGGCCACAACTGCCTTACACGCGTGCGTGTGTGTGTGTATACAGTGGTGTATACACTTGAGTAAATTGATCATGTTTACTTAGGTTTTGCAATTTACTTAAGTATTTTTGCTGCTTTGTTCTTGTATTCAGTATCAAAAATATATGTAAATATTTGTCTCTCTACTTGTTGACTACATTTGGGATTTGTGATGATTGTCTGTACTCTTTACTCCACTACATTTTAATGGACCCTTACCATTACCCAGCTGACAAGTCGGCATCTTTACCGCGGTTAATTTCTTGCATGGACGAGTCTATATCGCCATCTACAGAATGCTGATTCAGATACTGAATGCTGTTTATGAGCTGAATCACGTCAACGTAAACTAGCGGTTGCACTTTTTTTTGCACATTTGTGTTGACAGACCAACTTTTTGTTCTTTTTTCATCTATGTTGTTTTGCCATTTTGAAACTTTCATTTCTTTGGAAATTAAACCTCACAAATGAAGAGTTACAAATTTCAGTGTTTTTTGAGCCTAAATTCAGTAAAAAGCTGATGTTTTTTTTCCTCTTTTTTTTTTTTTACTTAAACTATGACTTTTTATTCAAGTCTTGTAATAGAGTAATGTTTACAGTAAGGTAACTGTACTTTTACTTTTTGTGTAATGTCCAGGTACTCTTTACACCTCCGTATATGTGCCATCTGTGCATGTACACACACACACACACACACACACACACTCAATACTCCGGGAATGCTGGATCTCATCTCTGCAGCGCTTTCATTTCCTCAGATCTGTTTCCTTCCCTGTGGCCAGTATTCCCAGTATTCTAGCCCGTATTCCCAGCACTGAGCTGTGTGGGACCAAGTGCCAGTGGGCAGATTAATTTTACATTTAGCTTTTTCTAATGCCGTGGACCGTCTCAGGGCTAGTTTTGTTCTGGTGCTGGCTGGGTATAAACCAGTGGAACCTGCATGTTTGAGCCAAACCGTCATTCATACAGCTACTGTGTGTGCTTTTCACCTCGGCTCATTTATAATCGTAACCGCTGCTATTTTTCCAGCCTTTTGGATCTCTACTGGAGACTTTCAGCACGTCCGTCTTTTATTTTATTTTCTTTCAAACACACGCCGCAGACAAAGCTCTGTTTGTTGCCCGACTCACTCTGGTTCTCTCATTCCTATCGGCTTGTTGCTTCCTGTTGTGACCTGGTGCATTGTGGGAGCTGAATCGCTGCGGAGAGGCCGTCTTCTCAATCAGCCTCTTGCATGGATAGGTATTAAAACTTCCATTCGTTGTTTCCAGCGGATCTCCATCATCCATTCATCCATAAATCCATAATAAAGAAATGCATGGTATTAATTAGAGCTGCACGATTAATCGTTAAAAGATCGCAATATCGAGTGTACTCCCTCGCTATCTTAACGTTATCTTAAACGCTATCCAGCATTTATCCGAATTTGTCAAACTCTGCATTCTGTCAGACGTCAGTGAAACTCAGCCGTACGCAATAATTAAAAAATTACAAAGGAGAGACTATCTGCGCATCGCTTCTGTCATATTTTTGGGCGTCTAATTACCTGCACTAGAACAGTGGATGTGAGTCAGGCGCCAGTCGAGTTTGAAAAAAAGCAAAATATCAATAGGGAGAATGAGTGATTAAACACAAGGGTAAAGTAAGTCTGCTACCATCTCCGACATTTTACTTCCTGAAAAATGATTTTATTCTGAAGTGTGTGTTTGTGTGTTTACTGCGGTTTTAAACCAGATGAAGACACTCAGCAATCCATATACAGCAAACATCTACAGTTGAGGACAAAATTATTAGCCCCACCTACAAAATAATCAAGCATTTTTTAAAGTATTTCAAAAGTGCTTTTAATCAGAGCTAATAATTTTGTCCTCAACTGTACATATTACTGTACCTTGGAATGTTTATTTTTATTGCGTGTAATGGTGATGTTTTTTTTCTTAACAGCATTACTTTTACGTTACATTTTATTTTTCATTTCGTTTATTTAAATTTAAAGCAAAGAGTAATCAGCGTTGTTATATTGCTGTTTGACAACCTGATTTTCAGGGTTAAATATTTAAATTAATAACATATCCAGAAAGAATTGTTAAAAGAATTGTGGTCTTTATTCCAAGCAAAACAATTGTGAGACTCATTTTATCCAGAATCGTGCAGCTCTAGTATTAATGTGCTCGACTCGCTGCATAACAGGAAATGCCAGGTTAATGTGCCAGACTTACTAATTTTCCAAATTATAATGGGTATCGAAATGTTAAAATAATGAACAGGGCTTGATAAAAACTGGCATCGCCTTCCATTCCGCTCCATTCCAGCTTGTGTGTCTGTTTAGTCGTACAGTATTCTTCTTGACCACTTACGTCCTTCATGTCGTGTGCAGTTCATTCGTGCTGTAAAACTCATCGCTATGCGGATCACTGGTGCTTTTTTTTAATTTGCTCTCAATTTTTCAAGCTTAAATGAGTTTTTCCTGGATTGATTAATCATTAAAACATGCTAATTGCTTTGAATGGTCGCAGTAAATGGTTATTTTATTTTCTTAGATTTTATTTAGTTTTGCTGGTTGGTTATTGTATGATTATAATATACCGTATTAACGCAAATATAAGCTCCTCCTTTTTTCCCACTTTTAATACGGTGCTTATAAGCGCAGGTTTTTGTTTTATTCTTGAAATTTTAATTTTGCGCCTGAAAAAGCAGCTTATATTCACAGGATGCATATATTTGCATACATATGGTCATTTATGTAAAGTAGATATTTGATTTGTGAGGATTCTTGATACGGTTCCACAGTTCTGAATGATGGATTGGGCATTTTTTTAACTTTTGGATTAAATCACCTAATCGCCTCATTTTCTTTCGGTGATTTTCTCAAAAAAGTGTATTCTGGGGTCCAGATGGTGCGACTGACCTGCCGAGCTGCTTTAATTTGTGATGGGCTTAAGTGACCGAGTCATTTCCTCTGATTAATGAGCCGACATCGCTTCACGTGGACCGTGTGAACGCAAACCTCATGCAAGATGCTCGCTTAGAAAATGCAATTCTAAATGTGGACCTGCTCAACTCTCTCTTAGTAGCTAAACAGTTGAAATAGTCATGATGTTTTAGTAATGATTTCATTGTTTTTCAGATCATTTGCACCAACTGGATAGTTGATGTTAAAAATCCTCGATTATAGTGTCATAATTTTAATTTTTACCCATTGTTGCATTTCATCGAAAATTAAACTGAAATCATTTTATTCCAATAAGATGGGGAGAGAGTAGATGCTTCTACTTGCCTGTTGCTGATGTCTTTTATTTTGTAAAATAACAATGCTGTTTTTTTCTCATTGACTGACCCATGTTTGCTCTTGTTTTATCTGGATTTGTTTCATGTTCCTAAGAATATTTTTGATACATCATCATGATTTCTTGTTTTCTCATGACCACTCTGCAACTTTCATTTCCAAAATGTTTTCTCACTTTATTTCTGATCATTTATTTTTGATTTGATGTTTTTTTTTTAATGTTTGTTCTTGTGCGCTTTGAGACAGTTAAAACTGTGAAAAGCGCCTTACAAATGCTCAGAACTTGAACTTGTTTATTCAGAATTTGTTTCATCCTTTTAAGAATATTTTTCTCAAATCATAATGGTTTATTGTTTTCTCATGGCCACTCTGCAACTTTCTCTTCTGAAATATTTCAGTTGATTCCAAACTGATTTCAGCGGTGACATTTTTTTCCTTTCACTTTATTTATCATCATTTCTGAATTTTTTTATTTAAATTTTTTTTTTTTTTTTATAAGACTCTTAACAGTGTGTGTTGATGCTTCCTGTCTGTCTCTCCCACAGGCCTGTCACACAGGAATGCGCTCCTACATTTACAACAAGAACTCTCTGATTGGCTCGCAGGCCGAGCACTGTGGCATGAGGACCTACTTCTTCAGCGCCGACACACAGGAGGACATGAATGGCTGGATCCGGGCCATGAACCAGGCGGCTCAGATGCAGAGCCATGGCGTGAAGAGGTCAGTGACCGTGCGGCGATTAAAAGCCATTAAAGCTCTTGCGTGAGGAATCCTGACCGTGTCTGCACTCGTCTGCAACAACAATCAGCAAACTATTTAAATGAATAATAAATGAGTAAATTAAAAAAACGTAATAGCACAAAATATTTTAAGCCAGAGGTCTGCGGCTGATCACACTCACTAAGAAGAATAGAAGCATTTTCATTTGATAACTTATTTTTTTTTACATATTTTTTTTTTACATTAAACAAATTTCAATAAAAAAAATTACAAATCACAATCCTTGTGTGCTGATTGGTTACCATTGATGATGTCAGCCATTCAGAGTCACACGTAAATTATGAGCAGGAAAACAACACATATTAAGTGTTGACTCTTTCTCTTTTCATGTTCAATGAATGTGGCATTAATGAAAAAAAAAAAAACTAGAATTACCTAAATTTCTAACTTTTTTGTAACTAAACGTGCTTTTCTTGTACGTCACACAGCAGAGAGAAAGATTCCATTTTTTACAGATTCCATTTTTACAGAAGTATTTAAACTGATACTTAAAGTTAGTTTAAGGTCTTTCCAAAATTTCGTTACTGTATTTAATTACTTAATTACTGTAAAAACGTAATTACTGTATATCGTTTAAACCTTTAAAATATTAAAGTATATCTACTTTAATGTATAATATAAAGTGAATTGTATAATATATTTTTATATAAAATCTAGAAAAAACAAGTATATATATTATATTTAAATAAATACATTTTTTTTTTTACTCTGAGGCAGATTCTGTTTATTATTGATTTTGAGTCACTCATAGAAGAAGCCATGACTGGTGATTATTAATATACCGTATCCAGCTCCAGCAAAATGGCTTGTGAAAGACTCATCCGTTTCCCGCTTTTTGTGCTGGTTCCAAAACACACGGCCGTGTCTTTCTAAGCCCTGACTCTGCAGCACAGAATCACTGCGGCACAGATGACTGGGCTGCCGGCCCACAATGCAGCGCTCGGACTGGGCTGAGACGTTACCGTGCTTCCCCCAGTGCAGACGTGTGTCTCCAGGGCTTTCCATGTAGGTGGACTTTTATGGCGAGCATAAAACTGAGGAAAGGTGGATTATAACTCTAAAAGCTCATATGTGTCTGCGAGGCTTGGCATGCTAATGTGATGTGGAGCGGGTCATCGGCCTGACCGCTGATATGTGACTGTCACTGCTTCTACTGCAGTGACCTTTCTGCCTTGCACTTCAGCTTGGTGCAGAACATGATCCAACAGCGCCCTCAAGTGGAGAGAGCGCAGAGCTGGTGTTTGCAACCCACGTGGTGTAGGTTTGAATCTACAGTTTAGCCTAAAAATAGGATCATCTATACTGTTTTGCGCTACAGCTCTTTTTTTGTGCCGTGGAGCGGTTTAATGTCAGAACAGTGATCTGACTGGCCTGCTTTTGTGCGGTGGGGTGTAGATTATTTAATTAAATTAGCAGAAAATAAAGCATGTTTGCTCGATTCTATCCAAGGTGCTACCATTTCCACACAGTCTAATACTTTTAAGTTTTTAAAAGTGATTATAACTTTTAAAAGTATTATTCGTGAAATATATATGCTGTATATAAAATCTAGAAAAAAATTTGACTATACATGGCATTAAGGCGGATTTTTGCGTGAGAACAACCTGTGGCTTTATTCATGCTTGTCACATAATGCTGGTGCTTTCTGTTCAATTAAAATACTATTATCTTTTCCCCAAACTTCTGACTTTTTCTTTTAGGTTCAAAATGTGTACAAAAAATGTTCCATACTTTTGTGTGTAAAAACGACGTGGTTTAAGTTTTGCTTCGATTTTATTTTGACGTCAATTTTACTAAACTAAAAGCATTTTCTATTATGTTATGGGGATTTAGCCAAGATAAAGGTGTTTTCTTTTATTTTACATACATTTTGCACAAACCAAGAGAAAGAAAAATCTAGCAAATTCTCACACTTGTTCTCTGTGTTAAGTATTACTTTTAATTTTGCTGTAATACTTTGACAATGCATCAAGCTTTGTAGCTGAAAATGTGATTTTGAAAATCAATTTGAAATTCAAATAAAAGGCATTATAAAGCGGACAGTCGACTTTTGAGATAACCTGTGGGTTTTACGATAATCAGTGGAATCTTTTGAGATAATCTCTTAAATTTAAGCGTGTCCAAAAATGCTACTTAATAATAATAACAATAATAATAATTACACAAATTTCAGAACTCTGAATCATTTCATAATAATTTCTCTTAGCTTTAGGAGAATAGCTGAAAACCTGAATAGCTTTTCTCCACAGTTAAAATGATCTCCACTTTGTATCTTCCCATTCTCTTTCCAGAGAAGCAGAGCGGAGCTTTAAATCAGAACATCACACGGTCCCTCAGAGCAACCACCTAAACCACAGCGCCAAAGCCTCTTGTCAGGCCGAGTATCCTCAGGAAGTGGAGGTGGCGGAGCTGAGGATGGAGCGAGACGGAGACGAGTGCTTTGTTTACAGCAAGGAAGCAATGGAGGATCCGGTCTCGCCGGTGGAAATCGACATGGAGAGGTTGACTCAAGCGTGTGCCCACTCACGCCCACCGTCCACCATGCCCACTCACAGGAACGGCCTTCCCTCCTCCGACGTCCCGTCTGAGCCCAATGGGAATGTGGTGTACAAGCGGGGTCTGGTTCCCCGTACGGACACTGAGAAGAAGGTACAGAGAAAGACAGCACTTGCTCAGGTGGAGCACTGGATGAAGGTGCACAAAAGAGATTCCAGAAGGTAAACCTTCATTTCTGTGCATTTTATGGAAGGTTTTTTCACTTATGCACTCACCAAAAGTTTTGTTTTCCTAGTCATTGTGTTCTGCTTGCTTGCTTTTAATAGTCTTTATTATATATGTCATAGTTTTTAGTTGGTTATTTCCAAGTTCTGCTTTTCATGTACTGTACCATATTTTCTATAAACTCACTATAAAGCGCATCAGTGATAACGTCTATTTTCTAATCTTTTTTCACATATACGGCACACATTTTTTTCCGAATTATAACAATACAAATACGGTGGCCGAAGTCCTACGTTTCTTTGATAGAATAGAATGAGGAAATTAGTATTTATACTCTGTTTGGTGCAAAAAGAAAGATGAGATAACGGTAAAATATACACACTCAATAACCAAATCAAATAACTACAATATAGTAAAATATATCCAATAAATTAAGTTTAAATACAGTTTAAAATAAAAATTGTATAATAAATGGTGGGTGAGTGGATGGATGAATGGATGGACAGAGAGATGGATGGATGGATAGAATAGAATAGAATATGAGAGCTATAATTAACATGGTTAAACGAAAATAAAAATTGAAATACTGTATGCAAATTAGTGTAATTATTTAATTAAATATTTTTAATAAATACTATTAATTAATACATATTAAATATACACATTTGTGAAATATTTATATGACAGCCACCTGTATGTGTGTCTTCTGTGTGTATATATGTATACTCATAATATTTAAATATATATTTATATATATAT